>UXGD01000538.1:0-54672 GCA_900474315.1 Torymus auratus | reverse complement strand
GCTCATGTGACTTTTCTCACTCGCTTCGCTCGTGCGAAAAACGTCGCATGAGCTAAATAATCACCTTCCGCACCCGTGTCGAAATGTACTATTGTAGTTAACGGAATATTGATAATTTTTTTTAAGGAGCCTTACTAAATTAAAAATACTGAGGTTATAAATTTGTTTTTATTAATTATCGGTTTAAAAAAGTTTATACATTTCATTATTACGTTGATAAGAAAATATTATAGAATTAAATTCAGCTTCAATTCACTCTAGCTTCATTACAATAGAATAGACCCAAAGGATATAGGGAAATATATTTCTAAGAAATTCAGCAGTTCTACCATTTCCAAGATTAGTCCCACAACTCTAAAATATTCATAGTAACGAAAAAGGGTATAGTGGAGCATCTGGAAAGGTCGGAAATTTATCGTCAGTGGTCCTAGCATGTACAAGTACTATAATGATGTGAATGCAAGGTTGCATTTTAAAAGGTGTTTGAAATATAATTTTGATGATAAATTTTACATTTGCTTTATTGTAAATATAATTCAACATTTTATTCATTAAAATATTTTGTAAATAAAAGCGAATTGATAAAGCTTTTTATTTCAGGCCAAATTAAGAATAAATGAATTAAAGTTGAAATAAAATAATGTTTTATTCGAGACTGTTATACCAACGTTTGCATCTGACAATTCATCACATTTGGGAATTTGTCTCATCTGACACTTCGTTTGTCGGAGGATTTTGCGACAGTCATGGCTTTAAACTAATTAGTTAATTATAAACGATGAGCTTTACGTGCGCCACGTTGTGCTAACCTTATTTAACACAAAATAGCACAGATACATTATTCAAAATAATTAAAGAGAAATAAACGCAGGCGATAAAATGTTTAAATTATTTCTCGCGCAATAGATAACAATTACAAGTCAATGAAATTCACGACTACACGGGTGTGCATCGTTCGATTCAAATATGTCAAGCGTGTTACGATTATTTTTTTCTTTTGAGTTTCATTTTCACGGCTGAATTTGTCCGATAATTCCGCATTTCCTGTTTTTCATCGAATACGCACAAAGACATCCGCATTAATGTAATGATAGTATTAATGCAGTTATATTAAAAATAATCTTTTAAATAATTTTTTTTTGTCATAGCAATTTTGTTTTCACATCTTGTAAACCATGATCATAAAAAAGTCTATAAAAAGTGTCGCATCCATTATAGTCTACTCTAGTGTAAAAATGTACGGGCAATAAGTTTACGTAATCTCGAAACCCATTACTTTCCGCTTCAACTGATAGAAGTTTTTCAATTTTAAAAAGCCCATATGCAAGAAATGAATATTTTATTTGATCTTACCGAGATCGATCGAGTGCCAGAACAAACTTTTCAAGTTGGCATGCAACTATAATGATAATAAACCGCTAGTAGGCAGTGGAGAGGCGAACTGAGATTTCATAAGTTCGTTATAAATAAGCAATAATCGACATCTTGAGTAATGATTTGAATAATGTTAATAATAAACTACAGTACAGATTGATAGAACTTTCTTAGATGATATTACTTCCACAAATGTAGATAAAGAATAAACTTTTTAGTACCAAAATATTGATTTCCGGTAGTAAGTTTTGATGTTCCATTGCAATATTAATATTTAGGTAACAAATTGTATATCATGAATTTTTACTTGAATTTATATTTTATCTTTATAGTGTGAAATCAAATAGTAATAGTTTATATTTTTATAGCGTTAGACATGGAATCGTGTATTATATATTTTATTATCGAAAGAAGTTTATGTTGTAGATTTATATATTACGGGAACGGAGCTTTACTCTGTTTGCACTCTATCATGAAATGATAATATACCTACCTTTTATATAATCTCACAAAAATTTTCAATTTCGAGTGAATAATAGAATAGAGATATAGAAATTATTGTTAAACTGTAATTATGTCTATATGCCAGTTACCATTAACAATTATATGAACATATTAAATCGCTTCGTATTTGAAGTTTCCCGAGAATGCATATTGGCATTATTGTGAATTTCAATATACATAATAATGATAGGAATTTGAAAATCAAATAATATAAATATTTTGTCATTAATTAAAAACTATTTTACCAATGTAACATAAGCTGAATTAAAGTACAAAAACTTTTTAAATACATACTTTTTATATAATAAGCATCAAAGTATGTATAACCGAATATAAAGTTAATCTTAGCTGTGCGATGAAGTACAAGAGTTAATTTAAAAAAAGAATGTTCATGACAAATTGCATTTTTTTCATTCTCATAAAACATTAAAAAACTAAATTAAAATTCCTCTTACGTAGTTTGACATATGCACAACGCATTCTCTCTCTCTCTGTCCCTTTTCTCTGCTGTTTGCGTGTGTTCTCCCGGCATTAATGCTGAGCCTTGCCTCGGCGTCCAGGGATTCCAAAGAAGGCACACAAAGGCAGGCCATTTTCGCGAATAAGTATTTTCAGTAATGGAAATTCTCTCCGCTTCATGCGCACGAAGTGTTGTGAGGATTTTCCTCTCGGCTAACGTCGTTTATGGGTGTGAAGGGTACCGAGGACACTTAAAATTCGTTGGGAAAAACGAATTTCGTTGGCGAACAAGTGTTTAATTTTACTTTTTATATTTCATTTTCAAAGCGGGTTTGCAGAGAATATAAAACAGATGTTTGATAACAATGTCCTTCTAGCAAAAACGTTGCTCAGTTAATTAGTTACTTAACTTTTCTAGAGACGAAGCTTATAAATATTTCTCTGTTGATTCTACTATTAGCTTCGATACTATTAATTTATATTTTTTCTGATAAAGTAAAAGAGGAGAAAAGCATGTTTCAAAGGATTAAAGAATTTTCCAAAGGTATATTTTCCAGGAATTACTCCGTTCTGTTTTTTATAGAGTTTCGACAAATAAGTACGACTTTTAGTGAAGTCGTGATTCGGAAGATTATTTTACATCTACCTTTGTTATTTACGTTCAATTTTTAGTATGATTTCACTTTTTATGCAGATTAAAAGTTTTTACGACAAAGAAAATTCCTTGAATTCAAAAAGTCTTTGTTACGGGCGGATTTGGAAGTGACTTATTTTTTGAAAACCTATTACGCCCGTGAAAGGAAGAATGTGATAACATCGCGTATCCATTTGACAAAAGTCAAATTTACCTTCATAGTATAAAGAAACTCCTAAAGTATCATTACGTAAATAATTTTTTACTTACTTACAGTTTCCACTATAAAAAAAATATTACATCGTAATCTGTTCGTTTATAACTATTATTCAGATTCACTTGCATAATTACATTTGTATTATACATAATTTTGATAAAATTATTCACTTCAAAATCTCAATGACAATATATCTACTGCCGTCCTTCAAAACGTTACTTTAAAATATTTCAATTAATTACCTAGATTTATCGACAGACGCCGAAATTATTATTTCACGTAACCTATTGAATTTTCCAGCGAAATAAATCATTTTCCAAGTCAATCTTATCCATCACCTCGACAAAGTCTAGAACTAAGCGGCCGGAGAATGTTTGAGCTTCTCGCTCGAATCACCACGACAAAAACATGCCAGCGGGAAATCCTTCCGGCAAGCCGCCTTCTCAACTCCCGCGCGGCTCGATCATTCTTCCGCTCGATCAATCAATGGCTGCCCCGGTAGAGGAAAAAAACGCAACAGCAGCTCTCCGCAACTATTCTAATAAACCCGCACCGGCATACCGCCACGACTCTATATATATATACGTGAGACACTTTCCGCGCGGTCTAATGAGCGCGCGACTTCACTCGGGGGTCATCGATCGCGCACGCGCACATCACGGAGCAATCGTCGCCTCGGCATTCGCGTTATTTCTCCTCGGATTCCCGAGAAAGCCGATGAGAGCGAGAGAGTCGGTCAGTCGGGTATACAATTAATCCGTTGGCCGGCCGGCCGGCGAACACACACACACACACAAGTATCTCGAACTTCCGAGCGAGCTGAATCCGCCGCGGAATAAGTGATTAGATTAAGTTAATTAATCGTTACGGCGATTGCCCGAGTGCCGGTTATTTCGCGCGAACGTTTGCTCTGGCTGCTATTGTTGTTGCTGCCCAGGGGGTAATTGATAAACTTAATGGTGATTTATTTTATGGCTGTCTTAGGGATTGCGGCCGCGTGGAGATTGCAAGCGAGTCTTGTTGTATGAATGATTTTATGGGAAAGAGTTGAATTGGCGGTAACCACACGGTGGAAAATATATTATGTTGGAGAATTCAACGGGAGATTGATAAAATGAAATTCGGTTCAAAGGTATGACAAAGGCATATTTTCATTCGATTATTTAAATGGATGAGTTCCGGCTTTTCTGCGTTATTGTTTGCAAACAATGCGTTACAGTTGCGAGTTACTTAGTAATATTCATGAAATTGTCATGTTATCAACATGTATATATGTGGAATATTTAAACGTTTGAATGAATAATTATTCGAAAAGCGACTTTTACAATATGCGAATTTCATAAATAAACTCGAAACCAAAGGCACGCGCGCTGTCAATCATTCAATATTTTTTGATTGTATATCGACATCTGATAGATATTTTATTCAAACACCAACGACTTCCGATTGAGCGATAAATTTTGAAAAATATTTGAGATTGACATTTGCTCTCTGTCAGTTTTAAAATTTTTAGTAGTTGATGTTTACAGAAAGTATAAGTTATTAATTCATCTGAATGGCTGCACAAAATGTTCAATATAAAAGTTGGCTTTGAGGTAGACGTGTACAGATGATCACTCGATTTAAGTATAGAATACGCTTGTAAAACTTGACAATTCATCATCCCACCATTACCTTAAAAGCGTAAAAATTTAATTTTCTCATTAATAATACATTTTTACCCAAAAAGATGAAGAAAAAGTATAATCAAAGCAACCTTCAAATCCCATCCACATTACCAAAATTCCCCGCCTCTAAGCCCACACCCAGCCAAAACTTTCTCTCACTCACTCTCATCACCTCGTGCGCACCCTTCAAAAACACACCGCCCCTCGAAAAAGCGCAAAAGCAAACCGCGTGCCGTTCCCACCCTCCTGCACATATCCCATATTACCCGGAACTCTCATGTGCAAAGCCCCTGCGATGCATCAACAGTATAGGTACCTTCGCACACACGTATACGGCTTCATAAAAGTTCGGGAAATAAGCCACCGCTTTTGCTTCTTTTCTCGCGCGCGGGAAATCGATGCGAAAGTTCACAGGTGGTGGTAGTAGTGGCTTGCGCCCCCGGCGGCAGTTTCGCCGC
Organism: Torymus auratus; assembly: GCA_900474315.1. Taxonomy (NCBI): domain Eukaryota; kingdom Metazoa; phylum Arthropoda; class Insecta; order Hymenoptera; family Torymidae; genus Torymus; species Torymus auratus. The sequence goes on along the minus strand of UXGD01000538.1, from coordinate 49,359 downwards.
ATGGAATGTTTCCTCGGTGTGCGCCCCGAATACGGTCCATTACCGCGTGTAACACTCGGCGCGATTTCATATACGCGCGTGTATCTTAAATAGCCGGGGAGGTTTAGAGTAGCCGGGAGGTATAGTCGAGGTACAAAGGTGTATTATCGGCGAGCGCAATTCTTTTTTTCTATCGAGGTTGAATGGAAGGGTGAGTGGTGTGGGTTTAGCTTCGAGGATTTTTGGTAACGAAATTTTGGTTGAGAGGAAAATAGAGGGTTGAAAAAGACGAGTGTTCTGTAAATAGAAGTCGAAACATAAAATTATCCGTAATTTCCCATATGTTATACACTGTTTACGAAGGAGTTACATTCGATGTTGGTGTGTGTATACTCTGAGATATCAAAGTTTACTTGTGGAATAACTTGACTTCAGAACGTCTGCGAAGTTAATAGTTGATGAAAAAAGCCGAACGTTTGAACTATAAACTTGAGTCGAACGATCCGGTACGAACCGATAAACGATGTTACAACTCTAACTTTGCCGTGTTTCCCTGAGATTGAAACTTCGAAAAATAAACTTCGAGTCAGTGTTTGTTTACGCCCATTTAATCAATATCGGTTTCAATTAGGACTGATGCAATGCATTAGGGATGATAACGAGGTATTAATTTTAACTTTCACCTCGCGCGCGAATCTACGAAATTTCACGTTAGAGTCAGTAACCTACTTTAAGATTTAATGTGCGTTCCATGTATGCACATTTTTGCACAGTAAACGAATGCATAATGAACATTCGCACCTATACCTTGCAACGAGAGGAAGCCTTACGACGCAGTAACATTTATTTACCCAAAACATTAAATTTAATCTCCTGAGTATTCTGAGAATAATAAAAATAAAAAGGGTTGACCTCCAAAACTAATAATAATGGTACAGTCTTCTCAACACAGCTATACTTTTTATGGTCTTTTCAAAGCTCGAAATTAAGTGTGAAATTGTCCGATACTATATTTTTTTTCAAGTTATAGTTTTAAACAGTGTTTAATATTGACTTTAATTTTAATATTTCACAAAAACTTTCAACGAATCTTTTCCAAATACAAAAAAAAATACTGTAATTCCATCCAACCCTCCATCATCTGCAAATCCCAGCACCCCGAAAAGCCGAAAAGAAACCCCGGTAAGAAAAAATCCGAAATCCTCTTAATGACTCGAAAATCGCGACGACCTCTCAGTCATTCCTTACGCTCCAAAAGCTTTCTCCCCACAAAGAAAAAAAAAAGACGACGACGACGACAAAAAGCCTAGCGCGAGTCCTGTCGAAGAGAAAGACCTTGCGCGCGTGAGAGAGAAGAAGGCGCGACACTCCGACGCAAAGAAGCCATCACGTGAATTCCAGACCACTCGTCGACGTCCATCCGGCGTTACTGACCTCCGCCGCGCGCTTCTCTCATCTAATGATCCCTCCGCTCTTCCCCCTCTGCGCTTGCAGTCGCGCTGCAGTTTGCAGAATGCTAATTGTCTCTTTAACAAAAGCTCCGACTCCAGACCGCGCCTCTCTCTCTCTCTCTCTTAGAGAATAGGTTTTTCCCCCTTGAGAGTCGCAGTCGTTTCCTCCGGCCGCGAAGCGACCTCCTTTACCACCACCACGCGCGTGCGGTCGTATATATACGCGCGTCGTTTTTCGTTTTCCATTCATCTTCGCGCGCACATGCGGACGCGCGGCTGTAAAATGACTGCCGGCAGCTTAATTACACTCGCGGTTGCCGCTGTGTTCGCCTAGCGGTGGAGTAGTCCTTTTCCTCTTCTTCTTTTTCTTCTTTTTTTCGGCGCAGCTGTTGCGAGCTTTTGATGCGCGCGAGGTTTCGAGGTAGAGAGGGAGAGGGAATCCCTCGGGGCATGCGCCCTGGCTAAGTTAATGGGCTAGGAAATATGTTTAGCGCGCGAGCTTTTTGCGCGCGAGTGGGTTATCAAATGGTTTGTTTTTTCTCTCTCTGATGTGATGGGTATTTATGGTTGGTAATGGGGATTTGTTTTATGATGGCTCGAGGCTGTTCATTTCGAAGTAGAAGCTATTATTGTTGCTGCGTCGTTTCGAAGAAGAATTTTTTTAATTCAAGGATGATAGTGTTGTTTTGATATGAATAACAATATTGTATGGTACATTTATGACGTTAATGATTGAGAAATAGCGAATAAGCACAATAGAATTATTATAGAGTAGTTTCTGATTAGCAATTTAGATTTTTTTTTACTTTCTATTAAAGTAATTTGTTGACAGTTCTTTTATATGCATTGAACAAGCTTGGCAGAACAATTTTAAAAGCATTACCCATAAGATAAAAAGCATTTTATTATACACTTTTGTAGCGAAGACTTACCTGCAAGAGAAACGTCTAAAATGACTTTGACGTCATGAAGTTGGCACTTCATTCTTAACATTTTTCATGCTTTCTAAGCTCAAAAGAGGATTATTTCATGAAAAGCTACTTTCCCCCATTTCTCTTCCTAACAGAATAATGTATTTTGGGATTAAATTAATTAAACCCACCAAGGAACACTAATTGTGCGTAATTGATACTTTACTAGAACATCTAACTTTCCACGTTTACTGTTACAATATAAATTTACACTAATTTCTTTACTTACAAAATACATTCCAGCAAATCAATGTATCTCCTTTCCCTTTCCTGTCTATATATCTAAACAAAACTTGAGAAAATTGAGAAAAAACAATTTAAAAATAAAATAAAGCTTCACAATAGTATGTTTATTCACGTACGTGGTAGAAGTGAGGTAATCGGACGTCAACGAACCAAATTTAGATGGTTTTAATGTCCTTCATTTCCAATAATAAAGCTTCGATCAATTCATATATACTTTTAAATAATTTCCTTATACAGCCGAACGCAATCAAAATCATTTCCGCTCCACCGCAACTGCATTTAATCAATCCCATTTTTACCGGCGTAATCCTCCACCCCCAAAATAACTCTCTCAATAGCGTCGCGTCGCGCGTATTAATTAACCTGCGCGCGCGAGACGGCTTACCCCATTCGCTCGTCGTCATATAATCACCGTTCCAACGCACTGCGACATTCCGGTACGCACATACACTCACGTACCTACTCACTCCGTATAAGCACGCACCGCTGGGCTTTAAAGTTATTTCTCTGACTTTCAGGACCGACGCGGCGGACCGATAAAATTTATAGCGTAGGACCTCGTCGTCTCGCTCACTGTAAGAGCAGCCAGGAACGGTAAGTGCAACTTTCCCGTCTATGGGGGTTAATTAGCGACGTCGGGCGGGATTAGCCGCGGTTTTCACGCCACTTGCTCTATAGGGTAAGAAAAAGAGGATACGGTTCCGGTCAGGAGCGCGAGGGTTGAATAGGATCTAATCCGATGGGTTACGATTTCCGAGGGACGGGGTTGATGATTTCCGGTGACGATGGCCAAGTCACGTCGTTCGGATTGTCTTCATTCGTTTAATAGGTTTGGGTAAGGATATGATGTGTATGTATACAAGTGGAATTGTTTATGTCATTTCCATTTGTTTAATCGAAATTATTGAGGTGAAATTGGTACAATAATAAACACAGAATAAACATTTTATTTAACATTATTTCTTTAAATAATTTATTTTAATTAAATATAGCGGGTATTATACTGTGTTACATATATATTTAATGTGAAATTCAAATTAAAGTTTCAGTTGCGCATTTTGTGTAAATTTTAACGTACGGATATGTGCTCAAAAATTGATGCAAACGAATATTTCTCATATGATTATTATCGACGTGTAAATTAAGTTTTATTATTTCAATTGTTCACGCATCATTCATTTTTCCATGAAATATTTGTAAAAATGTTGATCCATACAGCATGAATAATTAATTCGCACGATCACAAAGAAATTTTATGATATACTTAGGGTCCATTTACTCTTTAAACAAGGCATAACGAATGGAGGCCGAGCTTAATCATTCATTCTTATATATAGATATAGTGGGGTAATTTGAAAGTATAATTTTATTGATTGAGTAAATGCGGAAATCCGCGTGAAAGAGATTTTCCCGACACTCACAAGCGACGACGGTTGATGCTGATGTCCTTTTGAAAATATTCGGCTTCCCGTGATTTATATACGCGGGAAGGACGTCGACCGTAAAAAGTATATATCTCTCTTTTACCCTCGCAGCCATCTTTATACGTGCCGAAAATGACTTTTTGAATAAAAGTGTCGAAAGCAGCAGGATTGAGGAGCACAGCTACGTAATTATGACGAGGAAGACGCGAAAGCGACGACAAGGGGGCGGAGCAGATAACATTATTGGATAATTACTTTATGAAACTGAAAGCTCGAAAATTGTCTTCGCTTCACTTTCAGGCGAAATTTAATTCGAGCCCGACCCTTTCTCTCTTTTCGCTTCCGTGCAATTCGGCCGCTCGCTGGAAACTTTTCCTCTCCCACCCACCTCGCTATATACAATAATTTACAAGGGATTTCGAGAATCGCGTTATACACGCTCCGCCGGCGACTTTGAAACTTTTTAATCCGCTAGAGGGAAAATTAATATCACAACAAATATTAGTATACAAAAGTACGTCCCTTCAATATGTATCTCTTTCTCCGTATCTCGACAAAAGACGACGCCCATATAGCTCCTTAAAACCTGCGCCATAATACTTCTCTCCTCGAGTCTCAATTACTTATGATGCGGGCGCAGCGAAGGGGTATATAGCCCACGCAATTTACGAGCGGGCAAAAACCTAATGCAATTTCGAGTTATCCTTTAATCTGGCCAAGTGGCGTCTCCGACGTCACTTCTCTTTCTCAACTAGAAAAAGCTGCGATCCGTCAGACGCAAGCGCGCGAGTGCATGTGTGTGTACGTAAAGAGCGGATTTCGAGTGCTGCATGTATGTGTGCGTGTGTTTCAATAACAGGGACGTTCTTGAAGCATATATACGGCACGCGCAGGGGTGGATGTGCCTTGGAGACGTCGGCGACCTTATATTAATGAAATTGAAAGACGGCGTGCGCGTACGAGTGCCTTGTTGTATTTAATATGCGTTGTGTGCTTTCTGATGGGATTACGCGAGCGAAGTGGAATTTTAATCTTGTCGGATTCTTCAGAGAGAGAGAAATTTGAGTGAGTGAATGGTATATAGCGCAGGTCTTGTATGTACACAGTGAGAGGAGAAAGAAGAATCTATTTAACAAAAGGTAAAAACTACTCGGAAAAACGAAGTAGTTTTAGCTGTTCTCGGGAAAGGTGATCTAAACTTTTTAGAAAAGCGAGTGGCGCGGCTCCTTTCAGCTAAAGACTTCTTCTCTGCGTCTTCTTTTTCTTCCCGAGTTTTGACGTATATACCGCCGGAGAAACTAGTTTTCTCGCGAAAATAAGTTGTTTGTACCCGTTATTTACTTCCGTGTATATACAATAATAATAATAACGTTTTTCCGATGTTAACCGGTTATTAATAGGTTATATAGCGGTAGAATAATCCTTTTCATCGGAATATTACATTCAGCTATTGACACGGTTCCGCGTTTGCCCGATCGAATGTATATATAAATGGAAATCCGCCGAGTGATTATGGAATTGCATTAGGTTTTACTAATAATATGCTTGTCAAACGGATTATTTTATGCATAATATGTAAAGCACATAGTGTAATCCGACTTTAACGTGATCTGCGTACAAAGGAGTTTTTTTTTAATATTAATAATAATAATGTAATAAAAAAAGGAACATGTTGAATTTTTTCAACTGTATTTCCGTAACAATCGATTTTTATAATAATTTTATACTTTTATCGTTAAATAAATACATTAGAAGAACATTTACATTTACATTTGCAATTTGAATATTCATTCTATTCAAAGTAATTTATTATCCCCCCAACAAAAGCATTTATAAATCAACAAAATTATGTGCTACATTTGCTGATGAAGCAACTATAGAGTATAAAATATTCGAAACAACTTGGCGAGATCCATAATTAAAAAATATTTTTATATACATATACGGGTCATCATTTAAATGCAGGTCGCATTACATAAACCGCGCGGTGTTACTGTGGCCGTTGGCTTATTTCGCAAAAAAAATGCAGATTATTCATGGACACAAGAGACCTATACGTTAGGTAGATTATTTTTGGCGAGCCTTTTGAAATTCTGGAGATATTTATTGCCCCGCGCAGTCGAGGTGAAAAAACCGTAGTAGCCCGCGCGTACCAAAGCGCTCGTAGAAATAAATAGAACGAAATTATTTCCGTCGCCGATAGCTCGCTCGCCCAGGCCGAACTTTATTGATATAACGTATATAATCGACATTTAAAATTAGTTCAATTCCGGTATATACCGGGGTAGCTAATGTTAGTCCTACCCCAAATAAGTATAGACCAAACAAAATGCGGATTACAGATCGATAGACTTACTCGGCTATATGTCGAAATTTACAAAAAATTGCTCCCAACTTGTCCGTAAAAATGACGAAAAAAAAAGTTAAAATACACCTCTGCCAATTTCAGAAAGCTCAAATTAATTTTTATTATGGGAATTTAACATCGGAAAAATGGACGAAAAGTAGTCACTGATGATTCCCCAATACCAAGCTATTAAAGATGACAACAAATATTTCACAAAAAAGCGATTAAAATAGTAGAAAATAGCTTTAATTTGGTACGAGAATCGTTAAAATCGGCGAATTTGGCGCAGAATTAGGTGCATTTGAAAATCGCGAAAAATCACCAAAAATGATTGAATTACGTGGATTTGGGGAAAATCGCTCATTTTTGGCAATTTTTCACGATTTTCAAATGCACCTAATTCTGCGCCAAATTGACCGATTTTAACGATTCTCATACCTAATTAAAGCTATTTTGTGGAATATTTGTTAGACACTTCAATAGCTAGCTAATGGTGAATCATCAGTGACTACTTTTCGTCCATTTTTCCCATGTTAAATTCCCTAAGAAAAATTAATTTCAGCTTTCTGAAAAACAATATTTCGATTTCCTTTATTCAACACTGCTTTCATACATTACATCAGATATAAAATAAGATAAACCAGTTGACAGAGGTGTGTTTCAACTTTTTTTTTCGTCATTTTTACGGACAAGTTAGGGACAATTTTTTGTAAATTTCGACATATATTTTCAACTTCGAAGAAGAAAAAAAACGGAATCCTTTCTTTATCACACGACTCTCCGTTGATAACCCATTTGTTTTCCTCCGACCGTAAGGTATTAGTCTTCGTCTTGCGCCACGAGAACCGCATTTCCGCTACCGACGAGAGAATCTCCCACAAATTCATTTATCTATATGGATCTTACCGCGCGCCCGATCGATACGAACGAGAAAGTAAATAAATTTTATTCTTTTGCTTTTTCTCAACCATCTATCGAGTACGTTGGGGCAGCCGGAGACGATGGAATGAACGATATAGCTTTCCTATTTAACTAGACGGCGAGTGGAGTAGTTACATGAAAATACCATCGATTTTGCTTTACCCTCGTATGAAATGGAAGTAGTCGAGCTACGTAAACAGATTTCGCCCGCGGGAGATGCGATCCTCTTCGCTCGACTCTCATACGCGTGTTTTCATACTTTCGCTGCAGAGGTTGAGGGATAATTATTATTCTGGCGTTGTCGATTTCTGGGAACGCTGGAAGCGGATCGCATTTGCAGAAATGGAGCATTGTGATTTTACATTATATGGCTTGAGCTTCATTTCTGTGCAGACGCACAAGCGCAAAGTATACACGTTAATATCAGTAATAATAATAGTATCAGATTAATAAACATGGTACTTTTCAACTTTTGTGCGCTTGTGCATAATGATTATATCTAGAGGTTGCGTGTTTGTTATTTTTTTTATATTTTTAAATGTTAATAATTATTTGCTGTAACGATGCTGATAAAGCTTGGCCGCTTTTCGATATAAAGCTTTATTTAAATATACTGTTAGTAATCAATACGATTCAATACCTTGTATGTACATTTCTTATTGCTCTTTATTTTATATTAATTAAACAATCATGCGGTATTGTAAAATCTTGTGTTAATATTTATACGGTATATTGTATTTCGTTATGATACACTCGTACATATTTTATACGCATGTTTATTCTTGTTGATTTTACGCCGCAAAATCTAAAATTGCGCGTGATATTTGCCCACTTATCTAATTACATTCGGCAAACATCTAATTTAATCTAATTATATGCGCGCATCGCGCTACCCAATTACCCGGTCGACAATGAGCGCGAGCTTGTCCACGAAAGGACAATCGTGTTTACACACCGGCGTTATTTAATTACACCAGTTTGTGTATCGCATTATGTTTGGCCTGATTTTACATTTCCAACCATAACACAGGCCCATTTGAACTCTTTAATTAAAAAAAAAAGTTTTTCAGTTATCCTACGGGCTTTTTCTGTTCACATATATATAATAAATATACTTGATCTAAATCTTCCTAACTTTTGAAAAATTATTTTTGTTTTTCAATTAAACCATGTCACGAGGCTGTATATAAAAATTAGCGGTGTAAAAGTCTAGCTCGAGTGGACGAGATTACTTTTAGCACACACAAAATCCTCCAATATTGTATATATCTCGCTTAATAAATTAATCCCTCTACAATAATACACCGCGACGTGCCACAATAACAAGGCCAATAAAATTCACTCCCACAGCCGATCCATTAAAATTCCCCCTCAACGAAAAAAAAAAAATCGGATCATTAGACACGACCAATCCAGCCCAATCACTGGAGAGCTGTCGCGGTGCATCAGCAATTTTTCGCTGACCATATAGCCGATCACCGAATATCTCGCCTGCGCGCTTATACACCGGCCGCCAGCGGATCGCTTTTGAATAATTAAAACGCCAAGTCCCGGCGTCACGCGATCGATATTATTAGCGAGGCGGAAGCCCGCCACTTCATTTAAATGAAAATCGCTGTTTGAATATCGAATAACGAAGTCAGCACGCGCGCGAGGTATAGCTCCGCGCGAGGCCGGCTCATCAATGTCACCATTTGCATTATGATCCAATCAGAAGGAGGCGGCAATGCAGCGGTAGGTATATATAACGTGGAGCAGTGTGTCGGCACAACGACGGGTTATACAAGCGGAAAGCGTTAATTGTAAATAATATGCAAGCGCACCGACGCCCCCAGCGCGCGATCGGACACGCGGCTTATCCGCCCTCATTATTCTTCGTGCTTGCAGGGACTTTTTTTCGGATGGTGTGTTTATTAGATCGATCGTTTTTTTAACGACGCGGTTATATTTTAGGATTTTTTTTTGTTGGTTTTTAACGATTTTGAGTACTGTGTGAAACAGTGGTGATGGTAATGTTTTAGCAATATATGTCGCTGTGTGATTAACATTGCGTAATGGGCGGTAATGATATTAAGCTCGTTGTGGAAAAGAGAGCAGTGCTCATTATTTGAGATTAAATTATCGGAACATAGAGAGGAATAAAGTACTGATTAATTCAGCATGAGAGAAAAAACGTAACCGCATGTCTGCATCAATTTTTTATTATAATTGTAAAATATGCATAGTTTAAATAACGTTCGAAATATATTTGATTTCGATCTGTCTGACGATATTTATGTTCACTCTAATAATCAACTATGACAATAATTGTAGACTAAATAACGTAAATTTTTTATTCGAGTAATTGTGGAGTCGCGACAACTATTAACCATTCGTTAATGAGACTACTGATAAAGTATTCATAACGTAAAATGATGGAATATTTTGTGTGTTTAACATACGAATGGATAGTAAATGAGTGGACAATAGATCTCTAAAAAAAATCAACTTAATTTTAATTGGGTTTCTTTTTCAAACATATTATAATGTAATATACATTTCTCTAATTAAGACTGTTTGATATTATACGTACATCAACTAAATATAAAATACTTTATTTTAATAACTTTTACGTATACAAGAGTGCCAAGATCAGAATAAAAGAAACAAAATCAGGTAAACTGCACATTTTTCCCTACGACTTTTTTAAATCGAGAAATTCCATCTCGAAACAAACTCACCTACATCGTAACTCGCATATAGGTACGTCCTTTTCGCGCGCGTGCAAGCTCGTAAAAAGGTAAACATTTGTCGAGTATCATAAACATCCTTTCCCTCGCGCGCAAACGACAACGACGTCCGCGCGGGAAAAACGACATTCCTCTAACGCGATAAATCGCCTCGCCTCTCGTTTCCTCCTCCTCTCTCTCACCTGGGAATCTTTTCACCTCTTCTCAAAGAACCTCTCGTATACTCCTATATATGTAAAAAAGAAGCGGGACTAGCGACGCCTGGCGCCTGATTAAACGAGCTCGACTTCTCCTCGCGCGCGCGACAAATGTCACTTATATCGATAAGAAAGAGGAACGCGAGCGCATAAAACATTAACGAAGCGCGTCGTCCACGGGGACGAAGGTAGCGACGACGACTACTCCATTGTCCTTAGGCGAGGGAGGATAAAAATCTGCTGGAGATTTTCTTCTTTGCCTTTTTTCCCCTCTCTCTCTTTTCTCTCGGTGCCACACACTGACACATACACGTTCGCGAGAGGACGTAAAATGCCGTATCGGCGCTCGCATCTGCGCGACGCGCCAGGACCGAGATTGGAGGAAATAAAATCGCTCCGAGTCGAAGAAAGGAGATTAGGTGGGTACTCTGAGGTGAGAGTTTTTGGTAGATGGGTATCGTTTATTGAAAAATTATAATATTGTCATTGTTTCAGTAGGCATAACGGATATAAGTTTATAATGTGATTTTTTATCGTTTCTATAAAGATCTCGAGAAATAGGGTATGGTTAATATGAAAGAAATTTTCAATAATTAACGAAAATCATACGCGAGTGGTATCGAATCGAAGTGATTACGAAATTTGCAAGTATAATATTCTGCGAATTAAGATAATTTACATATATAATATTCAGTTTAATCATACGATATTCGAAATTCTTTTCCAGTAACGTCGCATTTATATAGACATTATTCAAACTCTTTCATATTGAGAATTAACAAATATCATTCTTCCAAAACTGACGTGCATGTTTTATTCAAAGTTAAAATAAGATTTCACACCCGCTGTCTGGATTGTAATGCCTATATAGTATTCTCGAAATGGGAAAAATACGGTTCAAGTCTCGTCGACATCGAGCTGTTACCGTAAAATCGAGACAGTAAAGTTTTTTCTTCAAAATCAACTTAGACATAACTGCGTGGAACACGATTCTCTTATAAATCATTTTTGTTTTCAGAGTTTTACAAAGCCATTCGATAAAACGTACAAATATTTACTGATGTTATTGTTCCTTTAAACTTTTTTTCATATTGAATTTGAAATTATCATTTCACTGTGCAGCATTTTGATATATTTATTATTTAAGTAAAATTCAAGTAAAAACAAGTAGTACAAATCCGATTTATATCAGACAAATTGATTGTTGAATACTCGCTTCCCATCCATTCAATATTTATTCTCAAATTAGTTACAACACTATACTTCCAACAATCTCTTCCATCATAAAACTCATTCTCAGTAGATACAATTAATAATCAAGCAATATAAAAAGATCAGAGCCGGCCTACACCTCGATATCCACTCCTCCCTATATCAAAGCCACTATATATACGCGATCCTCGCGAGATCCCCAAACTAGGATAGATCGCTGCGGATGCATCATACTGCCGAAATCAATCGTCGAGGGGCTGATCCCCCGCCTCCTCCTCTTCCGACGGAGAGCCTTTAATAGCGTGTCTCGATAACGCTCGGCTGGCTCGCGAGGAAGCTCGATCACGCGCGCGCGGGCGGGGGTTAGATCGGGGACCTTGTAGCAGGGCTTTCGTCGCATAATGGGGGATCAGGTGGAGACCCATGTCGTACTCGTCGTCCGGGTGGTCTGGAGCTGGTGCCTGAGGAGAGGGATATATTTTGGTGGGTATTTGTCGTTGCTTGGATTGTTTGTTGTTTGAATTTTTTCCACGTGAACGTTGCTTTGTAAAAGCAATCAAACGAGCATTTTTACGGTTTCGTGAAATCTAAAAATTCTTTTTGGCAGCTGTATATTCGTTACAAAGGGTTTGTACGATTTTTTGAAATATTTCACTCGAAAATATTTCGGAACAAATACAAAATATTTACTTCTACCATATATCGATTAAAAAATTCTTTCCATTTGTTTTTTTATAAGTGAACCCGTTATGTCGTAAATGGTTATAGTATAAAAATAATCCTGCAAAAGCGATTCTAAAATCTGCCATAAACCCGAGCACTATCCAGCCCATTTTATCAATCAAACACTTTAAAACTCCATCCTTGCTCCCCCAGCATATTTCTTTTTCATCCGCCAGTGCAACTTGGAACCCACCACACATCTCTACCTCCGCCTTCCAACATCCGACCATCCGATGAATCTTACTTCAGACGCGCGCGCTCGCACAGAGCAAAAGAGAGAGAGACGCTTCTACCTCTGCCCTGCTGCTGCCGCCGCTTGAAATTCAACCTGCGCTGGTGCAGCTCCAGCCGGGGGTTCGTTATACGATAAGACGGATCGGCTCTTTGAGCTTTACGGCTCTGGCGCGTGTGCGCACAGGTAACCAAATGCCGCCGAAGCTCGGAGTTCTGATGGGAGAGAAAAAAGAGGTTATCGGCTATCTCGGAGCGGCCGATGCTTATCCTCACAAGAGGCTGCTGCTGCTATGCGTGAATATCGACGTCAAAGTTCCTATTTTCTTCTTTTTTTAGTTGGGTGGTGGAGGTTTTCGGATCGATGGGATGTATGGGTGCAGTTCTATAATGCGTTTTTTATGGGTTAAAAGCCGATTGAGACGGGAAATGGACCGAGTCGAGGGTTTATCGCTGCGGGGTGAGTTTAATGTGAGAATTATGATTTTGAATGTGGGGTGGTATGATGGAGCGACTATTACTTTTATGTATTCATATATTATTTACAAATTGATCGTTCGTTGAAATGTCGTAATTTGCAACTTTATTAATTCATTGCTCGTGATCAACTTTAATAAGTTAATTAATAATACTTGCGAAGAGAAAATAATGCTGATAGGTTCTCAGTAAAATTAACAAAATTCAATAAATAAAGTTTTTAATATACAATTAAATTTTTGCTTCATCGTGCATGTGTATGTTGACTTATATTGTTTCTAGTATATCAAAGATTCCCTAGTGTACGAACACAGAATTGACTAGTTACTCTAGCCCGGCCCGTGAAGCAATTATTATAATGCAACTAGTTTTGAATATATTCCGCATTAATAGCGCCGCAAGGGAAATACGGAATTACAAAGTAGATAGGGGACGTAAGGTGTTGCGTGCGCCTATCGCACGGCTGACTATCACGCCAGAGTTTCTTCTACTTTTTTTTCTGCATTTCATCTTTGTGTTCGCTGTATTGTGACTTGCAATATTTCATGTCGTTTGGTTTTTTTTATTCTTTGTCGGGAAAAATACAAAGTAATTATACTTCACATTTGTCTTTCGAAAATTTAATACGCGTATTATGTTCTCATAGTCATCGGTGCACTAACAAAAGCATTATATAATATTATATAAGGAACTGCGTATTAAATCTCAACAAGCTATTTTGTGTAGCAATATAAAGGCGAAATTGAATAATAAAATATAAATTCATGGACATTTTCCTGATTATGATATTTCAAAGGGATATAAGCACGTAATAGATACCCAATTTCGTTTCATTGAAATGCTTTTGCTGTATTATAGCGGAGTCGGCTCGCGCGCGACCCGGAATAAAATTTTTTCATAAATTATGCAGCAGGAAGAATTCGGCATAACAAAGCAGATACGAATTTCAAAGTATACCGCGCATCTCTTAAGGAAAGCCATTGTTATGCGCAGGTAGGAGTATCAGCAAAAAAAGACTCTTTTTGATATGACGAATATTTTGATAAAACATGAGAGAATAATTGTTGGGAAAGGGACGCGAGAACGGATATTCGAAAAACGTTCGCTCGCAGGTAAAATTTATGAACTATATCAAATCGATCGAATAACAAGAAATTTAGAATTTACGATCTATACGTGTTAGACGTTTAAAATTTTTCAGAAACTATTGTTCAGTAGCAAAAATGATTTTCCATCATATATGTGTCAATTATTTTACACGTGCAACAGGTCTATTCATAAATATATCCAACAGGCATTCAAAAAATAAAAAAATACTTTAATAAAATAATTAAAATATTTTATCAACCTTAAAAATCGTTAAATTCTCAATAACCTTCCAACAATTTGCACAATTCATACCTCGCTTTTCCAAATCCTCGCCTAGAAACTACTGCAACAATCGGCCGCCAACAGCGGATGTCGAATTGAAAATTCATTCTCAAATCCAGCGCTGATCCTTCGAAAACGGCGCGGAAAATACACGATTTCTCTCTCCCTCTTGCGAAAGGTCACTTATCTCGATCTCTCTCGTTCTCTCAGCGAATGCAGGGGCAAGAAATGTAGCGAGTAATCCGGGCACATCCGGACGCCGGCTTAAGGTACATCCCGAGGCTCGCGAGCCTGGCGTTATACGTATCCACGTGCGCCCGCGTCGAGAGGGGCTAAACCGAAGTGCAGAAGGCCGCGTGTCCCGGGGATCTCTCTCTCTCTCTACACTAGTATGCGCAACTAATTTACATTATTAATGCGCTTACGTGCCGAACTTTCGTCGTCGCGGGACCTCGATTCGTCGCTTCGACATGGCCCGTGGTGAGAGTGTGTGGGACAGGGTGTAGATACAATCGTCATTGGTAGGTACTCTCTAAATTCGAATGAGTGAAATTCACTTATTCGAATTTAGAAAGTAAATGTGTGTTTATCTGTGGGTTGGTGAATGGATGTGATCAATGAGTTATAGAGTTGTAATCAAAGTGTGTTTTGGGGATAAAGAATATTTAATTCAGAATTTCTACGAAGTTATTAAAGAGGAATCAGTCATTACTTGGAAGTATGTGCCATAAATCAAATAACATCGGCTCTCTCATATTTAAACAGATGATTTAAAAGGAGCAAAATAATAAATATTTATTTAAAACCAGAAAGGTTTTATTCCCGCGAATACATCGTTTGATATATGGCGGTGATGAATGGAATTTTATATCTTCGTCATTTTTTCAGGCAATAAACTTTGGGTAAATAATCATGTTTCATGGAAAGCTTATCAGATTACTGAAATATCGTCGAATATATCTTAGGTATATGTTGAGAATCTATTATATATACATATTTTAGACGACAATTTTGTTTACTTATTTAATAGTACGAATAAATGACAACTTGTACATTTCAGATAATCTTTGCAATACTGAAAATTTATTAGAAATTTACAATAAATCAATCCATCCCCTGTCATACCTTTATGAAACCAATAATGGTTGTAACGATAAATAAAAGCGTGTGGCGTTTTTTTATATTTACATTGTCAGTTATCACTACACTTAAATTTATAAATGAATAACAGTTAATACATATCATTCGACACACAAGTAACTAATCTTTAATTTTATTCACACATGTAAATATACTTATAAAATTTTAATATCCCGTTTCTCGCAATATCCATAAAGTTGCACACAAAAATCAAAATAAGAAATATTTACGGTTATTCAATTTCTCCTCCGTGGCACCGCCACGCATCCGCACACTCCCAAACGCAATTACAAGAACGCGCGCGTGAGAAAACTATATAGACCTGTCGTCTTCGTCCCCGACACCTCGCGTCTTCTCCGCTGCATCCTTCCAAGAGTCAATTTAACGAGACTAACTCTCTCCTTTCCTTCTCTCACGGATTCCAGCGGATGCAGTTACGAATGAGTTACTTTTAATTCATTGACCGAGAAGAGCGCGCCGCGAGTGGGAGCGAAGCGCACGCGCGCGCGTCTCTCTTTCTCGCGAGGCCAGATGGGAATTAATGCTCCTCGACTCTACATCCACGCCGTGGGAAATTAGGGGAAAGTTTCGCGGAGTTTAATGGCGAGTCTATCTCTCTCTCTCCTCCTCGCGAGAGTGAGCTGTCTGTAGCCAACGTTCCGCCGCCTTTTCTTTAATACTTATCAGGAAACTTTATATATACCTCTATAGCGAATCCCGCATTAAACTTTTTCATGTCATTCTCTATTTATTTGTTTTGGCGCGCGTGCGTATATGAGTAAATGCGGTACATGCGGCGTTCTCAAAGCCCAAGCGCGTTAAAACATCTGCGAATCCAAAGTGCGCGTCGGGGATTAATTAGGTTTTGAGCCGTGCGGATTAAAGTTATAGGGGGGCCGCATTAAAACGCGCTCGGCTGTATATCCTCCGGCGCTATATTTTATAGACGAGGCGATGGGATCTGTTAAAATTACAGTGGATACGTCGAGCTATAACGCGTGCCGTGATGAATCGAATGCTCGCGCGGTCGTTATATTTAATTTCGATATATTGTATCGTTTTTCCCGTTATTCGAACGTATATTATATACATCCACGCGGTTTGTTATAGATATATTATATTAATCGACTGTGTATATATGAGTTGGAAAATTCATTTTAAAAACAAGGATTCGCCTGAAAACTTTGTACGTCTCGTCGCGGTGAATTAATAAACCGCGCGCTGAATAACCTAGTTCAACGCGGTGACGGCGCGCGAAGCTCTCGTCACGCTTATATAGAAAGTCTTATGGCTAACCGCATTGATTTTTTATGCGCCGATAACCACGCGGCGTGTTTACCTCGGTCACTGATAGCACAAGAAAAAACTATCTATAATTAAAAGTTATATATAACAAGTCCAATTTCCGTACATTCAAAATAAACGATCCCCCTACACACTCAATATAATCGCTATCATACACCATTAACATCAACAACGACATCATCATCTCGCCATCATCACTCCAATCTCAATCTACCGGAATACCTCCCGAATAAAAGCTCCCCCTTCTCACTCCGAAGGATAAACGCATCGCCTTACGATTCCGCGTGCCGGAATCCCTCTCCGTGTGGGCACATATAAACACACACACACACTTAAGTATACGGGCGGCGGACAAACAAGGCGGCGAATATACGTCTGCGCCGACCGCTCATATATTTCCTCCCTGCGGGCTCTCTCTGCCCGATCCGAAAAGACATTCATCTTCATCCTATCCGCTCTCGGCCTCTCTCGTCGACTTATCATAATACCACCTATGCCTTATTTTCCTCGTCTCCGCACATGCGTGCTCCACTCTGTATATACATACATATATACATCACGCATCGGGTCGAGAGCCATTAATTATATGCGCGCTTATTAGCACCTACATCCACATGCGCGCGTGCGCACGTGTGTATACGTAATGCATGTACAGATATACGCGCCGACGACGCCATTCGGCGTTAATAGCGCGTGAAATCCAGGATCGAGCTGACGGTGTACATGTACATGTATACAAACATGTGTGTGTGTGTAACCGTCTCTCTCTCTTTGTATCTGCCTATAATCAGTTTTGCGCGATGTGTCTATTGTGCGCGTCGTCGCTGCCTGCTTTCTGGTTAACCTTTACATAGCGGCGGTGAATATTGTAATGCGGTATAGCAGCGGTGATATGCGATGAGCGCGTTGATATGTATGTGTATGATGGGCGCGCGCGACTGTGCGTATAACCACTTTTCGGGGCTGAGTTATGGCCCGCTATGCTGCGGTGGACCTATACGAGTGTTCGAGCGCGTTATGTAGGTGATAATTATAAGCGTGAGGGCCGGGCGTCAAAAGTGCCGGCGGAGTTATTTTGTAATAATAATTAGCAACGTTTCCCGTGAACATTTTGGCGGGAAAATCATAATATCAGTAGAGTAGACGTGCGCACGATGTGTAATGGTCTATAGAACCTATTGTTGGAAACTCGTTAAATTGTAATATTATGGGATTGTGCAACGCGATGCTTGAATGATTTTGCGATTATTAATAGTAAGTGATTAATTAACGGGAAACGCAGTTAACGTGGCCCCCTAAAATACGTTGCGTATTATGTATAACTCAAGTAGTTCTATTATAAACGTATACCGTGTCTATTGCAGGTGTTTATCATTGCGAACCGAATTTTCGTAATTAAAATTACGAATTCTTAGGTATGCATATTTTTCGTAATAGTAGATAATAATAATAAAAAAAACGTCAACTCTACATGATGGAAATCAATGCTGCGATCGGATTTTAATGCCGGTCGATAAATTTGGAGAACAATTGCGCGAGCAGTATCGCGCGCCGTATATATACATATAAAAGCAATTTCTTCCTCCCTCATAAGAAGGATTACATCCGGCAGGCGGAAGCAATTTTCTTTCTCATCGCACACAGCAATGTCGAATCTCTGCGTATAACTAGTAAAATATTATACACGCTATATACTCGCTCCCCCGTTCCCCCATCATCACAAGCGCGCTGGCTTACCAGCTTTTAGATATGTAAATACGAGAGGCGCGCTTCAACTTCAAAGAAATTACTGTTTAATTTGAGGAGAATGGCGAGGGGTGGAAAAGCAAATTTTGAAACTCTATATGTAACGTGGGAAATGAGTGGGGATATATTTTTTGAACGCGTGTATATATATATATAACGTATCGAGGCAAGCCTCGTCCTTCCTCCCAAATCCTTTTAATGGCCTTTCGTGGTGTACAGCCCGGCGCGTTTCGAATTGAAGATTTTATGCTTGAAAATTTTCATTGAGAATAAGTTCCTCTCCGCAGCCAGCCGGCCGAGTGTATATATAAGGGTATCGTATTCAGGAGAGCGAAATTGCTACTCCTCGTTACAATACGACTGTGGAGGGCTATCGGGGATATCTGCTGTGGAAAAAAATTAACTGTTAAAAGAGTATTTTGTGTTATCAGTTATTTGGATCATATTTTTTTTTTGCTATTATTTTTACCAGAATTAGTCGGTTATTATATCCTGTGTTCAGCCAGGTATGTAAATATAGACGCTAAAGAACTTTAATTTTAAAATATAACGGGAATAATATTTTTACCGTTATCACTAATTGAAATACCACGAAGCGTGTTCGTTATTCTAAATTGAATATTTTAATTAATTTTGTTTGTTTAATTGTTATACTGTAATATCATATTTTAAACGTAGAATGTAAAAATCTTTAAGTTTAAAGTATAATGGTAATAGTATTTTTAACGTTACTAATTGAAATACCGCGAAGCGTATTCATAATTCTAAATTTGATATGAAAAATAAGACCTTTCAGACCTATATATAAACGTTTAATTTCATATCAAACAATATCATCGTATTTTTAGCAAGAAAATAAATACTCCTGCAAAATTTTTTAGCGATCGATTTCCATAATTGACATAAATCCAAATAAAATTCCGCAGTCTTATAAATACAACTCGGATTAATGTATATTCTTCATCCTTGACCGAACCCCGATTAACTTTTTTCCACAACCAAGCTTGACAACAATCCAATCCACAAAGGCGGCGCGCATACCAAAACAATTACGCTAATAACCCCTCCATTCTCTCGCATTCTTATACGCTCCCACGGTCCCGTGCTATTCACACCCCCGTTTCTCTAATCCCTCGCCACCACTTCTCTCTCTCTCTCTACGTTCTCAAGCTCACTTGCCGCAATGCACCCTCTCCTACTTCTCCGCGTGGCCTACCTTATACACAGCCCGCGCTGCAGATCAATGCCTCAGCGAATTTCTCGGTCAGGGCACGACTGTATATAGGTAGGCTGCTGGCGCCGGTGGATGAAAAGCGTCACTCCATTAGCAATATCGTTATTGAACAATGGGTGGGAGAAGAGGGAGAGGGAGCGACGTGTGCGCCAGGCTTGTTTTCAATCAACGTCGATTACCGTCTCGCGCGCGAGCGCTAAAGCGCTCGATGCGTGTGTGTGTGTGTTTAGTGTAATTCGCGAGGCGGCAGCGGCGAGTAGATGTACCTGGAGTGCGTGCGCGAAATACGCAGGTATAGTGTGTACAGGAACGCGGGTTGATTAGACGTGGCGAACGATGGAAGTTCTTGGGGATTAGAATTTGATTGTGGTGTGTCGGCTGATGTGTTGTGTATAGAGAAGGTTTGCTCGATTAAATTTGGATGCGATGATTGAGCGAAGGAAATTTGGTTTTGTTTCTGTTGGTTTTGAAGCTCGTTGCGGGGATTGGTTTCTGTGGATGATACAAAAGCTGCTTGTATGAGCTTTGTTAACGCGGAAGCTGACAAAAGTGGATCAGAAAATTTGGAACAGAGAGAACAAACTGGGACATGCAGCATAAATGTGGGATGTTTATTAATTGTTAACGGACAAGATAGTGAGCAAAAAGATAAAAGCTGTTTCTGGTAGAAAATGAACCATATTTTATAGCTAAGGTGTTAATTAAATGGAAGAATTTTTACGAAAAATTATCATCATAATGGAAAAATAATATAATTGATCTAAAAGTTCTACTGTTACTTAAAATACATATTTTATGAAGTGTGTAAATGCCATAATTTGTTTCGGATTGGTACATAATTATGAAATACAAGCAATGTTCGTTTTAAGCCATAAAGTTAACTGAAAAATAGCTAGCTTCTGGTTAACATTTCCACCAGGATTGTATTAACTTTTATCGGTTTCATGTTGTTTGTATAGCTTTGGTGTACTATATTGAAATAACTGGGTTTATATTTACAATTTTCTGAGCAATCCTTAATATGACATGCAGCGACCTAAAAACAGCTATATTATGAAAATAAGCAAAGCAACTGAAATTTTGTGAATAATCATTCCGAAATAGTGGGTGAGGCGCGTAGTTTATACCTATACCGGTAGGTTGATTTCGGCTTCCTAGCTTAATTGACGAAGTTTGTTTAATTAAGACTTCATTGTTAATTGCACGCTGTTTACATGTATCATTTTCCTTTACGAGATCAAATTACGTAACGGAAACTCACGTAACCAAAAGTTAACTAGGTAGAAACATTACAATGTTATCCAATACGAATACCGTATAACAGTGCAAAACAATTCACAAAACAGAAAAAGTTTTACATGCTTCAATTCAATATATAACTAAGGTACACAATCTTAATCTGAATCTAATCCATCACTCACATCTACGATTTCACTTCCGCAAAAGTCTCTCTCGAACCACCCTATACTAACCATTTTATCAATTCAGCGATAACAATTCTCCCGCGAAGATCTTCTGCTGACGATAAAAAATGTAGGCGCGCAGCAGCAGCAGCACCGTCCTCGTAAGTTGTTTATGCCGGGAAGGAGCATTTGGGGTGCGCCGATGAGAGGACGAGAAGGAGGAGGAGGAGGGACTTACTCCCACGTTACAGGCCAAAGTCGGATTCGCGGCGATAAAGTCGCCGGTTTACGGGACGACACGTGACTGCCGGTAAATTTTCCGCAATCCCGAGCGTTTCCTCCGCGCCACCGCCTCCACCTCGCCGTATGTTCTTCTTCTTTAGTCGTTGCGGGGAAAAGCCGCGAGGGAGAGAGGCTGTATATATATCGGACTGGCTTGCATATTCGATTTTGTCGTGGCTGCGAGAGCTGCTGGTGCTGAGCTAGGTTTACACGCGGGTTTGCGGCTGTTCCGAAGTTGTTTACGGAATTATATAATGTTCGGAATTAGGGTATTGGAGGTGTTGGCGATTTTCGAATTTTGGGATAAGGGGTCAAAAGTGCATACGGCTGGAAAGAAAGCGTTGGGCGAATAATTTAATCCTTCGTGGATGACGAATGATTTTAATTTGGATAAGTTTTTGCTTGAAACGTGAATGTAGGATAGGTGGATGAAAATTTTATTCGTTAAGAGGTGAAGTCTATCTTAAGCTAATGTAGGTAGACGGTTGGATTTTTCAAATTAATATAATCGCATCGTCGACAACGCCAGAAATTAAATATCAATGTTTGAAATAAGATCGTATTTGCAGCCCGTTACATCATTACGGTAATTACATTTATTTATCGATTCATACATTATCAAAGGTAAAAATAACACACCATGTATGGGTTAAAAGTATCTGTATATAACCGTGTCAAGCATCTGCTTTAGAATATTTTTAATGTCGTTGGTTTGTATATCAGAAATACTAAATACTGCAGACAGATTCATTGCAAAATAATCTCCGTATTCGCGAGGCACGTAATATCTCTGTTTAATTTGTATAATACGTGATATCGGTAACAACAGCATTTTTTGAATATGTGTTTTGTAATTCTAGGAATATAACGCCGAAGTGGAGCGAATTGCAGTTATCATCGGGAAATTATTGTTAATCAGTAAAAGCTGAATAGGTAATACATGTGGAATTAGACCATACTATGCGTCAATTTGAAACCTGTTATAGTTACACAATAATACCGTAAAATGACATAATAATATTAATAAAAATATGGCACGACGAGCTGTAAATATGCAATCAACATTAACGTGCATTAAGCGTTCTATACAGCATGTGCATTAGCACAATTATTACATCCTTTTACGCACATTCTCTTCAGCGCGATACAATATTTTATAAAAGCTCTAAATTTTAACGTTTACGGCACCCGGCTTTGTTCCGCATCTTAACACATTTACGAGAAATATTATATGGCGATAAAATGAGATGCGCATTTGTAAAAGAAATCTTAATGGATTTCATGGCAACAATGAGGACAAGAATATTTTTACCCTAATTGTAAATCTCAACTGATGGTATCTTTTAACCATCAAAGAAAATATAAGCGAGAATGCAGTAATAATATAAATCAAGCATTTTTCGAACTTCATTTTTACGACTGTAAACGTAAATATTTTGTTCTTTACAATAACTACCATCCGTCTTCGAGGAAAAAAGGTTACACGGTGAAAGTAAAAAGGGAATAGTGTAAAGTGAACCAGGCACATGTACATACAGACTTTTCCCACCTATATCATTACCTGCCAACTGTGTCATCTCCTATCCGCGAAATTATGGTCAATTTGAGACGCAATGGAAGAAAAGGGACTACCTGGTATTAGCCCTAATCCTTTCTAGGTAAACTTTCGCGAAAAAAATTGTCGCCACAGTTGAGAAAAGGACGGAAAGAGAGAGAGAGAGCGAACGGTCAGTGTATAATTTGGAAAAAATGCCTTGAGAGAGAAAAAAATTGCCCGAAGAGACTCGAAGTTTCAGGGTAGAAAAAGTGGCAGAGGGACTGCGCGAAACACGAGGCGAATTTTCGAGAGAGAAATTTAGCTTATTCATCCTACTCATTAACTTTTATTTCAACAAATTTCAAAAGTTCGCTTTTACACGAAGCGGACATGTTCGCGCTGCCTCATTTTCATTTTTTATCCCCATTGAATATATGAATTTTCGCGAGTACGGTAATATAAGAAGATTCTCGTGAATTAATTTTGTGGATGTTGCATCTATATATTACGGGGATTGAAAAGGATATTAAATATTTTTTTAAACCTTTGAATTATTTGATAGGGAACTTTATAATTACTTATGGAATATGAGTTTTGATTAGATTTGAAAAACTTTTTAACGAGAAAAAATTACGGCCGTTTAGTGTGAAAAATCCCTAAAGGATAGAGATTTAAGTGGTCAGGGATGGCAGTAAAGTGAGCGTGAGCTTTAGTAGCATGAAAAATTGTTGGGAGCAGCTTTGAAGGACGAGATGTTTTTTTACATGTCTCATGTGCATCTCGCAGCATCATAAAAAAAATTATGTTATTAAAGAACGTTACGTGGTGTTAGTTCATGCATATTTTGGAAAAGTAGTTAAAAATCGTACCAAAAATAAAATCATTGAAAAAAGTCAGTAACGACACGTTACTTACCACAAATAGTCGTCATTCAAACAATTTTTTCAAAATTACGAACTTATCTTTCCGTTAAAAAAATCCCAAGTAAGTTTTACCCTGACAAATCTCCACGAATATCATACAAATCAAAGCTTTCCGCGCGGTACCGGTGCGACCCCTTGTTTTTTTTCCTCCTCGCGAACTGCACTTTCGCGCCTTCGAATCGCGCGTGTCGGGAGCACTGGCCATTCATAATCCCCATTCATTCCTCTTCTCTCCGCGACCATTTAAATTTTACATCGTTATCCATTCCGGCGCACTCTCGCCGCCAGCCGTTCGCCATTCGTTACTCCCCCCCCCCCCCCCGCTGCTGCTCACTCCTTCATCCTGGTTTTCACGCGGCCGCGCGCTCGCGTTCCGACCGTTTACCGCGAGATCGATAGCTTTCTCTCTCCGCTCTAAGTACTAAAACCCTGCGGGTGCGAAGCAACAAGCTCTCTCTCTCTCTCTCTCTTGTGACCTTTCCCCTGCGTCACGAGAGGTTGGCCCTTCGGGGGTGTAGAGTAAAAAAAAAGAGCGATGTGGTGCGTTTCGAACGAGGCTGCGCGTGTTTTAACTCCCCGCCGGATACGTGCGTCGTCGTCTTCATTGTGAGGAGGGAGTAGGTATACGTGCGAACCCCGATGAATGCCGCCTACGTTTGTAGGTCGTGTGTCTCTCTATGTATGTGTGTGTACGCGCATTGTTGCTCGCTTCTTGTCTTTTTGTTTTTGTAGTTTGGCTTTTTTTTCGGCTTTTTTAATGACTTATGGTACGCAGCTCTCGGGCCGTTTGTCAAAAAGGTTTTAGTTTTTTTCTTTTCGAAGTCAGTGGCGGCGCGCTGTTTGAAGTGGGTCGTCGTCGTCGTCGTGCGGTTTGTGCGTCGTTAGGGTGTGCGGTCGTAAAAGATTTTGAAATAAAAGTGTGACGGTTCGACAGGAAGGAAAAAAAAGAGATTGAAAAGGGAAAATCGTAGAGGGGTTTTATTTGTTGTTAGATGGCGTTGACGGAGACGATGATTTTTGTTTTTTTGAAGAATTTCAAGTGTAAAAATAGTGGTAGAAGAGGGAAAATGTCACGGGCGGGGAATGAATGTTTTTTTAAAAAACACGATGGAGGATTCGTGTTGAAAACAAAGCGGAAAATTTAGTTCCCTTTGAATGGAAAATTCGTTTATGAAGATTTTGGTCCACAAAAAATTTGTTTTAATTGACTTTGTCGAATGGATTTCCATTGCGATAGATAGTTATCGGTATATTGAAAGGGAATCGCATTGTGAAGTTAATTAAATTTTGTCATGTAGTTATACGAGTTTCTATTAACAATAGAATATATAACGTAAATACCCCATACTCTTTATTTTTGCCACAATGTGTCATTAATTCAAAAGGTTATAGATCATATGTTTATTTCTATATTAAAGTTTAAGGCAGCAGTAACTCTTTACTTGCATCGAGAAAATAAGCCAAAGTAAGATAAGAACATTAAATTTCACAATTGATAGCACCAATTAAATAAGGACAACAGCATATGTTCTTTAATTGGAAGGTATAAATTGTTTTATGAGTCCACGGAAGTTATCTTATATATTTATTCTTTACTGCAGTCATAACTTTTATTGCGAAAAATTAACAATAAAATTTATAATACCTAGCGTCATCCTTTCCCTCAAGTAAAATACAATCGAAATAAATAATTTTTATTTATAGGAAAGTCGCAAGTGTAATCATTATTTACAACGATGCACCATTTACGGGAAAATTTATTTGTAAGCTTACTTACTTTTTTTATAGGAAAATATATTATTTTTATAGTAGTGCTGAGATACACTCGAAATATGGGATTTTTACAGTGTTAAATAGTACTTTTTAAGATATTCATATAGTAAATTGTACTTTTTGAATAGTAATTTTTATTATTTTTGCAGTAGTGACAAAAAGTACTATTTCAAGTAGTAAAATTTGCTTCAAAAATAATAAAAATTATTATTCAAAAAGTAAAATTTGCTATAAAAATCTTAAAAAGTACTATTTAAAAGAGTAAAAATCGCACATTTCGAGTGTGTCCCAGCACTACTATAAAAATAATAAATTTTCTTATAAAAAAAAAAAAATTTATTCTCCGTGTTCGAACTCAACCACCCAACCTTCTAAATACAGTCTATTAAATATTACGAAGAAAGCTATAAATAAAAAATATTTATATTACCAAGCGAATCGGGTTAATAACAATAAAGTAAAATTTATCGCCGCTACGAGCGCCTACTCTCTCGCATTTTGAACAATAATACTTTAGCCGACGCGTGAAGGGCTTTCCGCGTGCGACAGCCATAAATTGCCTCTCTGACGTCCCGCGTCCACTTCCAAATTACAATTTATTCAACCCCGCCGCATCCAAAAACACTCCTGCCTCTCGCATCATCATCATCCTACCCCATATAATACTTCTCAAATCCTTGCATCTACCGCATATAGACACACAGGCATATAATCGCGGCTCTATCGCAATAATCAGCAGTTAATATGCCCGCAATATCCAGCCTCGCATATTAGGATCTTCCCCGCGCAAACAACCACTAATGCGAAATATCGTCCTATTAATTCACCTCGCCACAATGATTTTCGAATTTCGCCCTCTATATCTCCGCGGTATTATAGTGGGGACAGGCGCGCGCGTGGAATTCCGCGGTCGCCTCTTGGGGACGGAGGTAGGTGATTAAGACGTAAGCCACGTGGCTTTATACCGCGTCGTATACGCGGTTTACTGCTTTCGATTGAGAATTGCCGGAGCGAGATGAGACGACGCGGATAGTTTTATCGCGCGGAACGGTTAGCCGCATTATGTAGATTACAAATTGAGAGCGGAGATAGAGGTAGGAATTATGGGAATCTTCATGAGAGGCTGCTATAAAAGCGATGGATTCCGCTAGCGAAGATTGAATTGTACGTTTATTTTCGGAGGAACGTCGTGTCTAGCAAATTTAGAGGCTCTTGTTGTTGTCTGGCTGTCTGTGAGCAAGAGGCGAAGTGTCTCTAGGGTCGTTATAGAGAGTTTTATGCCTTGTCATCATACGGCCGCTGCGCGCTTATTAAATTTTATTTCCATCTTTACGCGGACCGTTTGACATTGCGCGCGTGCATTGTATATGTTTGCCGATAGAGCTGCTGACTTACGGAAAATTGTTTTTATTATAAGCGTACACGTGGCGAGTAAGCTCGTGTATTATTGATGATTATACCGTACCCGTAACGTTTATTTTTTTTGTTACGACACGTGCATTATTGGATAAAAGGAGGTTATCTAGTCACAATCATTTTAATTTCAGCGCGCATCGTAAAGATATTAATAACGCGGCTGAAACGCGAGATGAATAAAATCTAATTTAATGTCGCTGTTATCTGCGAGAGAAAAATATAACGAATGTCGTGGTGACTATACTATCAGCAGCAAATGAGCAGATGGTTGCTTCTTTCGTCCCAACTTTTACACACTTGCACACACCACACACATATTCGCTAGTTTCATAACTTTCGTCTGATAGTTCTTCCCCGTTCCTCCTCGTCCTTATCTTCGCTGCGATCTCGCATGAAGAGAAAGTTAACCTATTTCACCTCCTCCCCCCTCTCTCTTTCCTCAACTTTATCGCGCGTCACCGCGACAAAGTTGTTATCCTTATATTCTTTTGGAATGTATACGCGAGCTGATGGACGTTTCGCTTTGCATTTCAAACCCTGCGCGCCGCGCGATGTCTCGTATTTCAGTTTTAGTGTAACTTAGCTGCTGTCAAATTTAGTTTACCCGTTCCCATCTTATTCATTTCGTACGGTTGAAATCTTAACTGATTTAAACTTATTATCATCATCTTCTGAACTTGTATATAATTTTTCACTTCGTTGGTCTTATCAAATCAGTTTATTTGCATTCACGCCATGAATGTTAAGTTTGTATATTTTACATGATTCAATTTCCTTTGCAGAAGCTATCCAATTCTCTGCCTGTAAATAAATCATTGCAAACTATAATACCCGTCACTTTCTTATGTTAACTATAAAATAATTAAATCATCCTAAATATCATTATGTACGTTATCTCAAAGTATCGAATTACGTCTATATATTCAAAGTCACCGCGATAAAGCGATTATTATCCAAATGTAACGTGTTTCCGTTCCAATCAACAGTACAAACATTAGTGAGACGCGCGCGCGGCAGGATCAGCGTCTGTCTCTCTGTCGTAAATTAGACGCGCGCGCGACTTACAGTCATTACATTACGGTGTACACGGCTGGCTTGTCGGTTAGAGTGATCGACTCCTGTGACTATGTACCGCGCAGGTGCGAGCCTGTGGGTCGCCCTATGCACGCGCGAGAGAGAGAGAGATAATGAAGATGCGGTCTCGCCCTATATTAAGTTCGCTTTAATATGTTATCAATTAATCTTGCGTTCAAGAACCCCTCGTGTATACGAATTTTCGCCAAGTAGAAGTTTGAGCCTCAAACCGTATATAAGCTTGAATTCATTTATTTCTGTTGATTAATTAATGTGCTTGGAAATGGTTCGTTATTGTTGTGTTTAATAGTTCAAACGATATTGTTTTAATCATTATAATGCTTTTAAGATATAAAAAGTGTACAATTAATTGATGAAAAGTAAAAAAAAAGGTAAAATCCTTATCTTGCAAATCGTCCATAAACTTGTTTAAGACTAAAAGAACACAACCGTAAACAGCGCGGATATATATATATAGAAACGCTTTTCCTAATCGGCTTAGTCGCACGCATCAGGGCTCAAAGCCTCTCCCATTCATTATCGATAATGAAAAGTTAAATTTCCTCGACCTAAGAAATCCGTTTAACCACTCTCATACACTAACGATCGACGACGTAATTAATCAGCACCGCGGTTACAGAGAAAAAAAAAATAATTACCCCGCGAGAGCCAATACGCACTCTCGCCCTAGCAATATTGTGTTGCATCTCTCCCTCCGCATACATACACATACGCGGAGTTATACGAACTTCCATCAATTATTACGTCGCGAGGGAAAGAGCCGCCGCGCGCAGAGGTATAGACGGATCGGATATTCCCGAGGCGATCGGCCGGGGCAGTTTCGAGTTTTAATTAAAAACGCGCGCGTGCGACGCGGGAAGCTTCATATATAGGTACTATAAGCAATGTCTGAGGGGCCGTTATAGCTTCGCGCATATGCAGATGGCCGGATAAGCTCGTGTTTCATGGGCTTGGGCGTAAAAAGAAACGCGAAATGCGCTTTGCGCTGCTATCGCGCGACTCCTCTCGCTACGGAATGCTATAAACGCGTGTGTGCTGCACGCTGTGTACATAGCTATACGTGCGCGTTGATTATTGCGACGGGAGAAGGGATTTTTTTTTTTTAGAAAAATTACGCTTTGTCGAAGAGAGGACTTTGTCAAGTCAAATTAACGAACGACCGGCGCGTTAATAAATAAGCTTCGTCGTGGCCTCGTGTGTGTTTCATTATTCAGCGAGCGCTATAGTGCGAGTATATATATATAATACACATGCATATATGGATTTTTTTTTTCACGGTACGTGGAATAATTTTTCAAGTGCTAGACAGACTTCAATGGCTTTATTCTATCTGATATATATGCGTGTGTTTCTTTTTCTTAATCATTAGTACGGGCGTATTATTCAGCGTATAATATTATTGCATCAACGTCCAAGTACGAAAATACACTTCCGACGATGCATTTCGATTAATCTATATTACACCCTGAGTACCTCTTTCGTGACAAAACAACGCATTTATCTTGTTTAACATCTCGAGATCGTCGAAACACTCCCCCACCACCACCTGCGATTCATCATCGCCCCAGCCAATTCTGCATACTAACGCCATTCGTTACATCCCGCCTTCATTCGTCATATATCAACAGCCTCAGATCACAAGCACCCTCTATTCACCTTACAATCGTCTCTCGCAACCTCCGAAAAATAAAAACCACAAGCGCTCGGGAGATGAACGAGCTTCGGCTCAAAAGGCGCGCGCTTACAACACACAGAGAAAAGAAAAGCTCCCTTCTTTTCTCCGCTCGGGGAAAAAATCGATCCCGCGTTGCTGCTGCTAGTCGCGCGCGAGGAAGAAAATCGAGCAGCGGCAGCGATGAATGCGCTTTTGTGGCGCCGCGGTTATTTTTCCGCGCCGCTTGTTGCAGCAGCGCACGGCGCGTAGAAGCTTACAGCCACGCGCGCTCTATTGTTCCGCGTTGAGCAAACGGCGTGCAGCTTTAATTGCACGCGCGAGGTGGGGGGTGTGGAGTGGAAAAATCGTGAGATGCCTGTGTAATGCGAGTTGCCGAGTAAAGTAGTTGAGTAGGGAGAGAGAAAGAAATATATCGGATGCGATAGTTAATGATGGAGACGCGAGTAACGAATGGACGGCGGATAACGTGCGTGCGTATGTACAGTGAGGTGGATGTTGGTGAGCTGATTAAAAAAAAACTCGGTATAAAGCTTGCGAAGTGCTGGTGGATTACGTGAAAGCGGCTTTTTTTGGCAGTATTGGCTTTATCGAGCTGAAATGTATATTTTTCGAATCTCTGGGTATTTTATTTATCAATATTATTATTATTATTTTCAAATTTTTCAATTCGCGTTGTTAATTAATTTTTGCATGTTGCGAGGAATAATTCTCAGAATTACATTGTGTATGATTAAATAAATACAAAATATGAAAATTCGCTGTAACCACGTTTCCGCGAATGCTAAAGTTAAATAAAAATATATCCTCTGGTACTCAACGTAATCTATCAACATGGAGATTCACCACAAAATTTTACTCCATTTTCGAAGCACATCAAAAGCAAACATTTACAATGCCTTCCGCATTCTATATACTGAATACAGTAGCGTCATCAATTAGTTAATTGCGTCTCGAGTGCTCGTGGACAAACAAAATCACATGCCTGTCAGTGCCAACGATTCCCTATACTATACCACTAAAAAATCCTTCCAATGTTCCTACCACCGACTATATAACTTCGATATCCCCTACCATAAACTACACAATATTTCTAATACTTGTATATACATGGCCAGGAAATCCGGGCTTGCGCGCGTTTCAATTAGCTAATTACGCATCTCTTGCCGCCACGGTGCGGCCACTGCCGGCAATCAGGTAAAGTAAGGGCCGCCGCGGGCTCGCGTCCATCGGCGAAACGGCCTGGACGCTGATTTGCCCTCTGCTATACGCGCGTGTATTTAGCTAACCGACTACGAAGCGCGCGCGTCCACGTGAGTTTTACGAGGAATAAGCCTGCGTGCAATCGGGATGTGGACGCAAATGGAGCGGGTACGGCTTGATGATGGTAGTGCGTCGTGGGAGATAACTAACCGGTGATAATTTCGAGGGAATGAGCGGCCGGGGCATTAAATTCTCCTGCCTCTCGGTCTACCGGCGAGAGACTGATTTCGAGTATTGGTTGCTGATCGAAA
The DNA here is from genome assembly GCA_900474315.1 of Torymus auratus. Classification (NCBI taxonomy): domain Eukaryota; kingdom Metazoa; phylum Arthropoda; class Insecta; order Hymenoptera; family Torymidae; genus Torymus; species Torymus auratus. The sequence goes on along the minus strand of UXGD01000538.1, from coordinate 18,040 downwards.
GGCTATACGGCAACTGTACGTAATGAGCAACGCATGCGAGCTGGAAGATCAAACCTGTTTGCCTCGGAAGTTTGATTTGGGAAAGAGGTGAAGTACTGGATGTGAAATGAATGGGCTATGGTTTTGATGACGGACAGGGCCTGGAATCATATAAATAAAGTAGCTTCACGTATAAGTAATAAAACCTATATGAATGAAGTGTAAGTAAATGCAATAAATGATAGTAGACCATAATTTTGTTTATTAGTTCCTACACCATGATATATAGGGAACCCTAAGATAGTTGATATCACTGTATTTGTTAATTGCAAAAACTATTTTTGTTCAGTTATAAGTACTTAAAAATTATTCCAGTGACAAAATCCTATTATACATTTTACGGTAGTTTTATAGTAGGAGGATGCCCACGGATATGTATAGTAAATAGACGCAGGGAAAAGTATAATACCAATGTTACTGTTTAGAACTTATCAAAATATGAAATTTAAAAAAAAAAAAATTTAATCTGGGAAAATGAAGGGAAAGGTGAAATAAATAAGAGTGAAGTTTGCACAAATAAGTAGAAAAATTGAAATTTCATGCGACATTCAGTAGTAAAAATTGCAAAAAATAACCTTTTAATTATTTCCCCATTTATTCCCAGGTAAATTCGTATGCAGATTTTTAAATTTGCATGGATTGTGTATGTTTTTATTATAGTTTTATATATTTCTTATTGATATTTAGGTATACCTGGGTCACCCATGGGCATCTTCCAATTGACTATAATTTTTGGTTCAATGCAACTGAGTCAGTAAAAATCATCAAATAGATCGTTAGAATATGGCGTATTTACCTGTCAGCACAATTATTATTAAACGAATATTTGACTTAATTTAATTATGTACTGACATCCAGCAGTTACCTTATATTTGTTGACAAACATTCATCATTACACAAATGAACAACAGAATGGAATTAATATTCTCGAAAATTCATGCCTGACTTAACCTTGACTATCTCTACTTCCACCACATACCTATTCAACATAATTTATTAAGTTTGTTTAGCAGATTCACTTTCCTTAATTAATAATACCGTTCTCGATCACACTATAATCAACTTCACTTAAAAAATATATCTTTCTTATAAAACCAAAAATCGGTTGCAAATAAACCGCAACCTAAATGCCTCTCTTCCTCACAGTCCTCAAGTGCAAGGTTAGTCTCGTCGTCGATGCAGTCGCGCGTACGACCGACTCATCACCGATAGCCGCGTCGCCGTCGTTCGATCTATACACCTATACTCTACAGCTCGCAATCGGTCGCAGCGTGCGCGCCACAGATTCCGCCGACCGCAAAGCGAGCAATGCTAGCGAGTATACGCCACATATATCCGGTTTCCTCTCTCTCTCTGTCTCGGTGAAAATTCTCCGGAGCGCTAATTAGCGCCCATGTGTATATATACGGGGGGAACGGCTGCAGACAGAGAGTTCGAGCGAGTCAATTGACTCTGCGAGAGATTCGGACTGGCCAGGTGCTCCGGATGCGCGATGTATAGGTGTATGTAGACGAGAGTGGTGAAATAGGTATATATGGCGATAAGTGATATTAGAGATACGCTGATTGAACATCGATTTGCGGATAAATTTTTCGCGGTGTGGCTCAACGCGGAACTCTATTTCGGTTGTCGGATTCGATTGCGTCGTGAATTGTATGATGATAAGTGTAATGTTTAGGTTATTAATTTTTTAATATGAAGTTCTTGTGAAAATTTAAATTGCTTTCAAATTCTGTTTGAATTGGAAAATGTACTATATATTCGTATCAGGGAAGCTTTGTAGTATTGTAAATTGATATTTATTGTGGACATTATATAATTGATTTTCTGAGAATATCATACTGTCATTATTAAACTTTCATGATATTATTTTTAATTACATTCACAAACGAATGGAATTATTTTAATGGATTGCTATTTCAGTAGCAGTAATTATTAAATAGTCAATTACATTATTGTAATATTATATTATAACGTTAAATTTAAATTCGAAATTTGTCTTAAAATTACGTTTAATTAATAAAATGAAATTCTTTTTTTCTTTTCTAAAAATCATTCAAAGATTCGAAATAATAATCAACTTAGCTTTTTTTGCATTATATTTGAATATACTAAATGGAATTTAGTGATCCTATTATAGTATCATAATTTTAATCGTAATAAGCTTGGTTCAACCGTGTTAAGTTTCTTTTAGCCTCAATACTATAAATTGTCACTTTGGTACTTTAGTTATTTCGGAACAAATATTAATAGATATGCCAGTGATCACTTTGTGAGAGCACTTGCCAAATGTTATTACTGTATTTTAAAAGCAATATCGCATCGCCATCGTGAAGTTATAAAATTATATATTTTTTTTTTCATTTTACTTTAAAATTTTTTGAAATTGCTATCAAACATGCATTGTTTGCATTCAATAATAATAGCGACTCCGCACAACACACTATAACGAGAATATTTTTATTCTCGCCGATTTGATAAATTTCGTTCGAAATAATCTAGGCCACGAGCTAAAGCTCGACTTGCAGTTCTTTTTGTTCAATTATTAACAATAAATCCTGAAAATAATGTCACCAGCTTAATAGCCTCGCATATTACGATCTGGCCTCCAAAAGAATCGACAAAAAGTCCAGCCGCGCTTTCATCTAAAATTGACGCGTGCGTTTGAAAGTGGGGAAAAAAAAAATTGGCTTGCGCACGTGAATCATGAATGATTGTAAACACGCGTGCCCGTTGTTTATTTTCTCTCGCCCCGCGATTTTTCACTCTCTCCGCGGAAATGAAACGCCGGCTATAGAAGAAAAAAAACGAAATGAAATGATAAATAAAAATAATAAACTCACGTCCGATGCCGTTAATAATCCCCGTCCACCATTTCAAGCGCAAACAAATGCGTGCAAAGATCGCGCAAAGTATATATACACGCGGCGACACATCGATCGCGCAAACTTACAAAGTCGCACATTAAATGCAAGCTATTTAAGTACGGCTGAGAGAAATGCAGTATAAATAGACGAAGGAACACAATACTCCGATTCACGTATACGCCCTTTGAATATAGGCCTACGCGCGTGCAGTATACGATGTCCAATTGAGCAATCGAACGCGGCGTAGGAGCGCACGCTAAAGAAATCGCTGACCTTATTCCACATGCAGCGCCCGGCCAAGTGAAATTTCATCGCGCCGCAGTTAATTCGAGCCCAGCTGTGTGTCTACGCGTGTACACGTATATATCTGTGATGTGCGTGTGTGTATGGAGCGAACGGGCCGATGATCAAGAGAGACGTCCCCGTCCAATTACCCGTGCGTCGGCTGTCAAAGGTGCGGCCGGGAAATACTCGATCGCTCGTTGCTCTCTCAGTCGCGCGAGCGCGACGTGTATACATATACATATAACGTTATAACTACCAATTCGGGATTGGAAATTACTCCTGATCGAGTTCCGAGCGGCGTTACCGTAGCATATAGAGCGCTTGCAGTGATAATAAGGGATGCGACTGCTGCGAAGATTCAATTCGAGCCTGGGCACGTATATGTATGTATACATAAGCATATAGCGGGAAAATTGATTGATATGTTGTAACGGTTTTGGCTTTGTTTAAACAATCATGTAGCGCAACCGCGGGTGCGTGAAAATTGCGGCCGATTTTCGATGTTATATATAAGCCCTAAATTCCCCGTGAATATTATCGTTACATGATCTGCCGGGGGTTCATTTCCCGGGCGCGGCGGAATGTAGCGCATATACACTTGGACCGTGATTAATATTTGTAGTGTTTCTGATTATTTGATGCCGATGATGTTCGCGCTCGATGTAGGATGACCTATAATCGTGTCGATGCGGGATTGATACACGGGCTGAATTAATCATGTAATATTACTTATGAGCGTTTTATTGCGACTGTTGAATGTTTTGACCGGTAGAATTTGTAAATACGATGAATTTTTTATTATTTTGTCCGTTGATTTGGTAAGATATATAATTGTCTTACATGTTGTATGATGTAGTTTGATTAAATTAAAAAAGAACAAATATTTATAAACCTAGTACTTATGCAGCAATAACAACAGCTCTATAATATTATAAAATTCACGAATATACCACGGACTTTCCAAATACCCCAAACCGCAAGAAAATTTTGCGCCGTCGCTAAATTTTTCCGAGCAACTCGAGTCTCCTGAATTATCCAGCGCTGTCGTTCCCCCATAATTACCTAAATCAAGTCCACGTGCGCGACGAGAGACAGCATCGTTTCGCTCTCGGCACGTATAACACATTTCAGCCGGACGACGGAGGGTATAAGACGAGTATATACAGAGGAGATGCTGCTGCTGCTGCAGTTATAGCTTCCGAGTATATACACGCCGCGCATACTCGCCGAGAGTCACGTAATTAAGTTCCTCGATTAGCCGCGATTATCGCGCGCGATGCGTCACGCGCGCGCTGCGAGAAAGGGGATATATATGTATGCCGAGTGAGGATATGCGACGGTGCTGCTCTGAGTGTTTGGGGTAGGTGAGGTATATATCTAAGTAATACAAGTTTTTGGATTATTATATTTAGAAAAAGTATAAGGTGGGTGAATCAGAGAAATGTTACAATATGGAACAGGATGGGATTTGTAAATTTGTAAATATAAATATGTAGGAGTGTATGTAGATTTTATTTTGATTATTTTTATTATAATTTCGATTGTTGTCATTGTTTTGCGTAGTAAGTATGATAATTTATTTCTTACGTAAATTGCACATGAACCCTTCAATGTTACTTTGCCACAATGGAACGCTTTTTCTACATTCGCGAGTCATTTTCTCGCCATCATTAAATTAATAATGATTTTAATTAGAAAAAAAGAGCGAGACCGTATACGCGAGAGCCTTTTTCCCAATTTAAAATCCGAACTTTTTTGTGCGCTACCTGCACTTGTTCTTTTTCCCCTCGCTAAAGCCTTTTAGGAGGCATAAACGGTCGCGCGAGGGAGAGGCGCCCACGATATGGGAATATTTCAAGCTCATTAGCCGTCTTCTTGTTGCGAATACTAATTGGGCTTATTAGATTTGTGAAAGGGGAGGGGAGAACAAAGTGCGGCGCGCTAGCTGGGTATGCGAATGTGGAATTTTGGAATTTCGCGCTATATCCAATTGCAAATATATGTTTAACTAAGTGTTAATAGCAAAGAGAATGTTGAACGAAATGCACGTTGACCAGGCACCTATGTCGTGTTTTCGATTGTGTGCTAGGTATATGCGAACATTATTTCCAAAGAAAAACTGAAAATTAATACGCGAATAAAATGAAATACAAAGCGGGTTTTCTGCGGCAAAGCAATATATCTTTGCCATCTGAAATATTGATCATAGACCTGCGTGAGTATTTGTATTTGTTTGTACCAACAAATATTTATTCTGATAATAAAATGGAATGTATCTACGACTAAAAATCCTATTGGATAAAAAAAGAGTATTAAATTAAATTCAATAAGAGTATTATTAATAAAACAAAGAACAACGGCGTTATATTTGATTTTTTTTGTATTTTGTTGAGTTTAAAAAATAATTTTAAAAAATCGTGAAAAAGCTTTTCATGGAATTTAATCTACAGCCATGTTATCATAAAGCACACATATAGATCCATAAAAATATATATTCATCGCAGCACTTCAATCGTCTGATCGCAATCAATCTCTTCGCGTATACTAACGGAGCTCAAAGGGTAAATCGGCTCGAAAAACGCGATGCCTTGACTCACTTAGCAGTTAATCATATCACGCGCACTACGCCCCGATAAAAGCGTGCAATCTAATCACTCGAGTCAGCAGCGCGAGCCTCACAATCGCGTTCGTCAAACATCAAAAAGACGCTATGAGAGAAAAAAAACACAACGTTTCACACTCTCTCCCCAACCACAAATCAAAGACGAACGTAGCCTCCCCACTTCAATTATTCACCCTTTTGCCTCCACATCTCTTCCTCTCCTACATATACATAAAAACTCTGTCGAGGGAACGAGAGGGAATTTATACACACGTGCACGCACGCGGCAAAAAAAACGTCCTGTAATAGGTATGTGCAGCGAGGCACAAAGCGAACGTGTATTTTTTTTCGTTGGGGACGACTAAAATACAGGAGGGAATCCTTCATTCCACGCGTGCGCACGCGGGTTCGTTTTCCGGCGGTGGTTATCCGCGTGCGCGACACCGTCCGCCGGCTTTAATGCATTTGTTATCTTGGACCCACATCGGCCGAGCTTTTTCGCCGGCGGCAGGCGAAATTGGCACGCCCTGTGGTTATACGCTGGACGGACGGAGTAGGCGTGTGTAGGATCGTAAGAGAGATAGGTGACGGTGGGCCGAGAGTGCGTGAGGGCTTGTAATAAGATTATAAAAGCGTACAGGTGGATGTGTAATGAAGTTATAAAGTTGGGAAAAAGGATTTCGTGTGGTTTGTATGGATGTTGAGAGCGTGGAATTAAGAATAATTTTTGCTTTTTATTATAAAATCTAGTAGACGATCTGGAATATTTCTGTTATCTATAAAAATCGTAAAAGAATATCACTGGCTGATTTCTTAACGGATAAATTTAATATAGCGAGATAAAAGCTTTGCAATTAAAAGGTACATAATTGTTAATTTTAGAAAGTTAAAATCCTGAGTAATTGAAACGTTTGTAAATTATTCAAAGGAATGTAAACAGTGCGACTTGAAAACTTGAATCCACTTTTTTAATAAACTTTCGAAACAAAGAAAAAGCAGCAGCACGCGGCTATGTGAGTATTTTTTACGGCGCGTATTCGGTTAGTGTAATCGAGACAACAAATGCGTTTTATTTGTACAAGTAACTTTAGACTTTTGCCTGGCGCTGGAAGCTATACAAAGAGTGCGCGTATACGGGCGGCTGATAAAAAATTTATTTAACTGTAATCGAGAAAGGAGAGTGCCAGCGGCAGCTTGCGGCTCTGGGTCAATTGTACTTGCGGAAGCCGCCGAGTACGAAACTAGTTAAGTCATTAAGAGTGTAAAAGGATCTTTAATTTCGAAGTTTGATTCTCCTTCGCTTTTCCGGAAAGTTCGCGAAATGACCGTGAAAGTTTTCCACGGGGGATGAGAATTTCGCCGGGAATGGGCGAGCGAGCGGGAAAATTAAATCAATATGATGCGATCGAGATCGCTTTTAAATATATAATTAGACATTTTATTTCTGTTCTGTCTGGCTAATTGCTGATTCGATCTACTTAAAGTAGTTTTAGGGCGTTTCAGATGGTTATCACATAAACAATTTTAAATGATGTTGAATATTTATAATAAAAAAAAGCAATGACAAGAGTTGTCACGAAATGTCATATGTTTACTGTTTTTAAATAAGTTTAGTAAAAAAAAACTCGAATGTAAAGAAGTTTGATATATTTCTGGGTTTATGTAGAATTCAAAGACATTTATGATAGTCATAAAATATATCGGGATTCAGATTTACTGCGCTTGTATCTTAATTTGTTCACCGGACTGAAATTATTTCAATTGCATACAAAACATATCTAGACTCCGGTATTTCTTTTTATCAGATTACAGTGAACATAAAACATATATGACGGCGGACGTGAAAACAAATGTGACTGTCAGAATTTTAGATTATATGCATATTATACACACGATAAAACATGAAAATTGCCCCGAATGAATTTTTATATGTTGATTTGATTATAGATAATTGATAATATAATTTGTGTCCTTTTAGCGTAAATAAACTGATGATATGCGGCTTTAATGTTAAATATTGTTATTCTTTATTTGTTTAAAAGCTGGAGTGTCACTTTCGAATTAAACATTAAATAACAAATTCATTGCAATGCTAAATATTACTGCACATTATTAATAAACCAAAACAGTACGATCTTAATTTACGAAAATTGACTAGAACTATTCACCGGATCACTTTACTTAAAAAATAAAAAAATCCTCGTAAGCAGCATATATACACGAACTTTAAAAAAAATCTTGCACAAACTCGTGCCTCCCGACTACAAATTGTTAACTATAAGCAACGCACCCACCGCACGTATACACATTCTCTCTTTCTCCAACGTCAAAGCCCGGTGTAAAAATGACTTCCCGTTCCTACACCTTTAACCTCCGCGCGCGTCATGCGACGACTCGTCCGCGTCGTAAAAAAGTCAGCCTCTCTCCCGCGCTTGGCAAACAAGCCTCCTGCCTTCGTCGTAATACAACGACGACGTCGTCCTGCAAACGAGGAAGCAAAGGCGTACGCGCGAAAGTGAAAAGACCAGCAGCAACGTCGTCGCAAGCGGCCGGTTAAAACTTTTCCCCCGTTTGAGGGAAAAACGGCTGCTGCTACTGCGTGTCGGTTATGGGGCCGTTCGTTCGCCCTTTGCATTGCAAATACCGCTTTTACTTTATTATCCAGTGGCACAATACGCCGCGCAGGTGTATAAGTGCATACACACGCGCGCGCGGCTTTTCCGCCTTTATATGCGCAAGCGGCCGTATTGTTGTTCGCATTCGGTTCGCGCGTGAAGGGAGAAATATACACGTGCGCTTCTTTATTTCCCGCAGAGATGGAGAGTTGCTACCGTCGTTTTTTTTATATACGCTTCGAGAGGAGAAGGAAATTGTGGGATGAGAATGGAGCGATCTGATGAGCTTTTACGTCGCGGTTGATAGAGTGAGAGAGGAGATCGGACTGGAAGTGAATTGTAAACTTACCGGCGGTTCCGGGAGGGGGCGGCTGAACATCGGGACTGGAAGTAGGTTAATTATAGTTGCGCCCCCCGCGCGCTTCCTCAAGCGCTTTTCACATTGCTATTTCGAAGTAAAGATTCGAGCTGATTGTGTATTTACTGCCTTTCGTTGTGTGTGTGTGTGTTTTTTTTAAGTAAAGATTGGTGGCGCGAATATGTTGCGGGTTAACCATGTCATTATGCACGAGAATGCTAATTTCGCGGGAGATGCAAAATTTTATACTTTTGAGGCACGCATATGAGCGATTATACGACGGTACAAGGATATTGAGATAATTAATTAGGGGGTTGGTAAAGTAGGGATTGCGGTTTAGTAATTAGCGCTTGACTTTGTTAAAGTTCTTTAAGGAAAGAACTTTTTTAATTTTTAATTCGTGCGGTATATAAAGTTTATTTTAATGTTTTTACTTAGTACACGTAGTTTAGTGGCTCGGTCGTAAAGTCACTCTCTACGAAAGGGCTTTCAGGACAGAATTTTTTAATATCCCAGTTTTAGCATGTGCTTTTTTTCTTCCCATCGCATTACAGCAGCGTGTGCATCGAATAAATTAAAAAAATAAATACATAAATAAATTTACAAAATTACAGGTTGGTGGGGTATTCGCGTTACGATTTTGATGACGAATGAAATGTATACGTCCGATGGAAGTACACCGTTATATAAACCAGGTTAATATTTTATTACATTGAATTAAAACGGCAGCGCATATCAATCGCACTAATGCTTTATTGATTCGTTTAAGACGGGAATAAAATAGTACGACGCGGTTTACGATAATTATTACGACTATTCACTAATTAATATTACGTGTAGAAAATAAAATTAAGAAAATGAAACGGTTTATTTAATATTCTATCTAGGGTATTGAAATTAATTATTTCTCGCAAGACGTACTGAAATAACATACATCCAATTATTATAATTATGGCCATGAATAATCAACATAATAGAGATAAACCTATAATAATTGTATATAGAAACTAAAATTGTATTACTACTGTAATTCTCGTTTATACAAAGTATCGTTATAATATGATCATCCTTAATTTAATTATTTCCATCCCATCCACGTAAACAGACAATCCGAAATCGGCGACAACGATTAGTTCCATAACAATCGAATCAGCACTTTACCCCATCCGAAAGGAACCATCCTCCAATTCCCATCTCAAGCATATCCCGTGTAAAGAGCCGAGCGCAGATTCGTGACGGGGGTTAACATCATCATCCCCGAGAGAGGGACAGGTTGCAGATTCAGCGTCAAGACAAAGAGAGCTGGACGCTCGGGCCTCATTAGCATAAAAACTCCCCCACGGAAGGAGAGAGTGCGGCGGTCTTCACTTCCCCGACCTCCATTCTTTACACCAGCCCTCTTTTTCCCACCAGCTCCGCCTTCACCTTCTTGCCTTTATGTACACTTGTGTATTCCCCGAGCGCGTACGCGTAGCTCGTGGAATATACCCGTGAATTAACGCTCGCTCGCGCGCTAATCCGACTTTTTGCCCCTTCTTTTTTTTCCACTACCACTACTGGGATATTCCGTTGGTTTCGGTCGCGTACACGGTGAATTTTTTCATTAGGGAGGCAACTGAAAATTCTGCGTTTAATCGAGACGTTTGGTAATATTTACGGTGAGGTGATTCTTGGAGGAGGGCAATTATTATAAGGTTGAATGGCCGCGTGTCTAATTGGTCGTATTTTATGTAGAGAGAAAATATTCGGCGCGGCGATGTGTATGGTGTTCGAGAGGAGCGCAATTTTTCTGCATTAAGATAAATCTGATTATGGATGGGCCGTTTATTAAGCGCGTCGTAAATTGAGCTGAGAGCTTTATACTTGTGCTCTATGTACACATTTTTTTCTGCCTTCTACTTCAATAGGTAGCTCGCTTTAACGGTAATTAGCGATATTTGCATTTAAATCTCGTTATACTTTTAATAATAGAAGGTTATATTTTGAAAAATATTTTTCCAACTTAATTAGTTCATCAAATCTCGGATCGCTGGAAAGTGCTTCGTGTAAAGTTTATTGTAAACTTAATTAAAAATTATTTTTCAGGCATGAGCGCACAAAGTTTTTCTGATTATACTTTTTATGTTTTTTTTTTATTTTTTTTAATCTGAATTTCATTTAGAAATATGGAAATTTTTTAATAATTGTTTGCCAGTCTTTCGGCAAATGCCGACGTACCTTTCATTACAAAAAATTAATTACAATTTGAAATAGTAATTAATTAGTCTGGTTTGCGTGAAAGTAATAAAAAAAAGATATATTTAGATTGAAATTTTAATATTTTTTAGTAATTAGCTTTTTACTGAACTCTTTCGAAATTGAACGATATTTACATTATAGTTACTATCAAAAAAACTTGAATGGTTATAATTAATTAGCTGTATTACTTATATGTTTTTCTTTTATTGTACTTCGATTCCTAACACGATTACCAAAATGAATAAATTACCACCATTATACCGTTAAAATTTCCCATACACACCACCTCCCAACCCATTACATTAGACACAACGACCGAGCCTCCCCGCACTCGAAAATAGACTCCCCACCCCGCACGATAAACTTGTCCGTCAGCTTATCGTTCGTTCGTAAAACTTCCACCCCCTCTCTCTCGCTCTTGTGAAAGCAGATTCTCCACGTATAGCGTTATAACAACGGGGCGCTCCCGAACTGACGGGCTTCCGTCATATCGGCATAAACTGCGAGCAGAGGCTGTAACGGTGGGTCGAATTAAACCGTCGATAGTAAATGGAAACTTCGGAGGCTCCGGCCCATTGGCAACTTGGCGCGCCGTGTCGAAATACATGAGCGAGAGAGAGGGAGGAACGCGGACAATGACGTCTCACGTATATAAGCGCATATATAGCAGGCGCTCGAATTGTTTCTGACTCTCCCGATGCTCGATCGCTTTCTCGTAGTATATACATATAGAACGGAGTTGGAACTCCCGATCGCTTCTGTCTCCTATTTATGTTTACGGGGCCGTAAGAAACGCGCGAGTACGTGAACTCCAGCCACGCGGCAAGCTGGAAATCGTATAAGATTGCGCGCGAGGAGAGAGAGAGAGAGTAGTTCGAGTTGGCTGGTTCACTGGAGAGAAGAGAGGAGTGGGATTCGGAGGAAGTAGCGGCGCTGATTGAATTAAAAGTCGCCTTTGTCGGCTTGATTGCTTTGCTGGAACTGGAGGAGAGGATACTTTTTTGGGAAAAATATATAGGTACACTTTTTTGGAACATATAACAAATTTGAAATTGTATATTATTTCATTGGTCGAATGTAATCTGATATTTATATATAGTAAATTTTTGAAAATGGGAATTAGTTATCTATTCGGATAATGGTGTTGTTACGGGCGTAACGTAAAACTGTTTGTTAGCTTCAAATGCGATTGAAATCGGATTTTTTGCAAGTTTTTTTTATTGATCGAAGTAGAAAATAGATTTTGTGCTGGAAAAATAAATGAAGCTCATCACGAATAGAGAGGTAGTGAGTTAGTTATTGACTAGAGTTTAGTCGTTTGTTAGACCAGCTTACGAAAAACATCACAGGAAACTTGTATGTTTCCCTAAAATAAGTACAAAAGTATATGTGTATAATGAATAAAAGGTAAGCTGCCTGTTGTGCTATTTTCTTTCTTCTCATCTGCCCTATATCCGCTCTATGCAGAAAAGATATGTGGTATCTCCATATTTTTGTTTTTACAAAGATTAGCAAAAATAAATATTTTGTGTTATTGTAGAAACATAGCACAAATAATTTAGGTTAATTACAGAAATATACAAAAACTATCTAATGCTTAAAAATATAAAAATCTTTGTTTAAATTATCGAAATTATTATACGAATTTGACGAGATATGAAATAATTGATATGAGTTTATTACGCTTCTTCTAGCTTTTTTTATTTCTACAAATCGAGCTCATGATACTACAACTACTGACGAATTTAAATTTACATACATTAACGTAACAAATGCCCAAACTTTTAATAATATCAATTGCTTGCTAAATACGCTTAACCAAAACCTTCCTCGAGACAATTAAACGTTTCTTACTGCAAGTTAGTTGATCACTTTGCAGTTTACACTCGAGCCAAACTTAGTCATTCCTATACCATTAATTCGTCGTAACGCCTACGCTATAGGCCTTGTCGCAGCGCTAGCGCGGGCGTTAATCAACTAGATCAAAGACCCGCGTGCACTACTGTTAGTCTCTCATTATCCTCCGAATTGACAAATTTGATCATGTTCCGGTCGAATTTACCCTGCGGACGCAGCCGCCTGTGCGTCTGTATATCCAATTCTAAATCGCATTTCAAATTCGATTATTCCCATTAAAATTCATCGAGTATGATGCTTGACACCCGATTGCTAAAAAGGATTTAGTTTAATTAGATATATATTATCTCGCCTTTACGAAATTTACTTTCGCTAAATATTTTTTATAACATTTTAAATTTTTCAAACAGTATATTAATCAATCTTGCATGTATAAAAACAAACAAGCCTGTTTGTCACAATCGTATAACGATATATTCGAGAACAGTAGTACACTATATACGTCCCATCGAAAATCTCTCAAAACTGTCGATTCCTCAACCCCTTTCCACTCCCTTGAAAACTCATCCACGAAATTCATTTTAATCCGCGCTCCACTCCACGATACATCGACCCCATACATTCACACACCCACTCGGCCGAGTGATTAACGCCAACGAGGAGCAGCGACTCTGAAAGTAAGTCAAAAAAATCTCAACGAGCCACCGCTTTGATCGCTCGCTTCTCTCTCTATATGCAAAAAAGCGTCGACTACCGGCGTTTGTTGCAAAACTCAAGTGGATGTAATTACGGTAACGCTTTTTCTCTCTCTCTCTCTTGCCGACTCGGTTAAGTGCTAATTAAGCGCCGGTCAGGAGGAAGGGAAAGCCACGAGCGCGAGTTAAACGCTCGGCGCATTTAGCCGCGAAAGCATAAAGCCGCGAGTACCGCGCTTCATATATTTTCGAGGCCCGCGCCGAAAGAGAAAGAATAGCGAGTTCTGGAGACACAAAGTGCATTAAGCATTCAGTACGTGCGAGCTTTAAGGTTTTTCTCTTCTAGCCACAGCTCCACCCCCCTTCTCTCTTTGGTTCGTATGTATATATACGTGCCGCGTGCTTTTTTTTCCTCTCCGACTCACATTCTCCCGCTCCTTTTTCGGCTTTGTTTCTCTCTCTGTCTCTCTCTCTCTCTCTGGTCGTGCTGTGCAGTTCGTTTTACGGCTCGTTCAGCGAGACGTAAAGCGGAGAACCTACCTACGTACGAACGAACGAACGTGGAATGGACGCATTACTGAATTTAGACCCGGAAAATGAATATGCACTACTCGTGCAAGCTCATTGGACCCCCCCGCCGTCGTTGTGCACGCGTGTATGTATATGCGCAAGCGGGTTCTTTATCTTCCGGCTTACCTGCGTTTTTTTTCTTCTCTTTTGAATTCGCTCGGGGTTTTGTGTCTTTCTCTCTCTCTCTCTCTTGCTCGCTAATTCGCGGGGGTATTGTGCGATTTGCGTTTTTGCGAAAAAGTTTTTGCGACCGCATTGGAGGAAACAATTACTAAATTATGCGCGTGCATGTGTGCGGGGGGCTGTCGTGCCGCGAGGATTTGGCTTTTCGCCTACGTATGTGTGTCGCGTGGATTTGCTGAAAAAGGGAAAATTCTCTCTTTTGAATTATAAATGGGTTTACTCTTAATGCTGTATTAGCAACATACTTTCTGTTTAGCTAATTCCACTGTCCTTAAACTCTGAAAGCTTTCGCGTGCATTTTATCTTTCCGTATATTTTCTTATGCGAGACGTAAATTCAAATAGAGAGGCATATGGTAATTTCGCAAAGTAACATGAATTCCATCAGTTGAGTGACATGTAACGTCAAGTATCACTCGGGATACACGTCATATAAACTTTTAAGAGTGACTTTTGACCGTTTATCGCTCTCTATACGCCTATGGCAGTAAACTGTATATGCACTCATTTTAGAGAGGTACAGACATTACTGATAGTTTAACAAAAAAAAAAAAAAATAGTTGTTCTTTTTAATAATCCCTTTCCGTTTACAGTTTTTACTCATAATAAGTTTTTATAATTTTTATCGTTAATAATTAAATTCTTTATCGTAAACGTTTATAGTATTTTAAATTAATAAATTTATATGTAAACTTTTATTCAAATGAAATTTGTTTTGTAATGATCTGAGCTTTATAACCGCCTCGTCGTAGCATTGCTGAAAAGTAAATAAAATGCATATAATATTCAAAGTTTATAAAAGAATGAATGTTACCAAGCAACTTTACATACCTAAACTTTGTTTAATTGACTCGCACGTCCATTCATAATTTAAACACATTCCCAAAGCACAGTTTATCTCCGCGGATTTTCCTTTTCCTTTTATGTGCGTTAAACGCATTACGTGCCGGCAGACGTGTTTACGCGCAATGCACTTTTCAATATTTACAAAGCAAAGAGACGCAACACCAGCTGTCAGTGGTCATACGGAAAACATCCGTCGGCTTCCACTTTTACTATCCGTTGATAAACAATACAAAGAAATACCTACGAGTACATATTTCAAAACGATGAATGCAGGTGCGCGTAGCGTTTGAAAATTCTTTGCTTTGATTTTCGGCATTTCCTTCTTTCGTCAATCAATACAAACTTTATTATCCTATTTGTTCTACAATATTTCTCGTTTTTTTTTTTTTTTTTTTTTTAAGAAACATAACGTTTTTTAACACCATTCTATCATCTTGAATGAAAATCTTACTATTATTTGCGCGTGAAAAACAGATAAAACCTAACGATTGAACTGAATAACGTCAGACGGTAGCGTCATAAAAATAGTTTAATTTCCCGTTTCCGTGTCGCTTTTTCCCTTCTGGGCCCCTCCCACCCGTCATTACGCCACTTTGATTCTCTTCCATCCTATTTATCTTCATTGTTTTCTCACACTTCTCTCCCCCACTTCTCTTTCTCGCCCCCTCCGCGTAATACCAGCCTTCTCTTTTCCACTTCCTCGTTCTCTCTTTTTGCCCTCTTCTCCTCTTTCGCGAGGCTCGCGCGAGAAAGCGAGAATACGCGTCTGCGCACAAAAAGGGGAGCCGGCAAAAAAAGGAGGACGTGATACTGGGCGTGGGACACATACACACAGGCTGCGCAAACGAATTTCGCGCGTTGCATTTCGGGGGCGAATATGTGCTAGCGCGCTAATTGAAAAAAAAATTTAATGAGCTTCGAGTTGCTCCTCCGCATCCCTTCTTTCTATGTATGTGTAAGCGCGAGCCCGAGTGTGTGTGTTTTTTTTATTCGTTTCGCTAGTTTTTTTTTAACCGCGATTTCGAGTTCATCAGAGAGTGCGTTATTGCCGAGCGGTGGGGTTGTTTTTTTTCATTTCCCTTCGTTTTTTTTTCTAGCGTATCTAACCACCGCCCGCGTACGCGCGCGTTAATTACTTTTTATTGCTCGGGAATTTCGCTTTCTTTTTTGACAAAGTTTATCTGGGTCGGCGCGTGCGCCTTTCTGCGTATACCTCGCGAATATCATTTTTGTCACGATATAAAATTTAATTACCGCGCGTACACAATCGTGTGTGTAAGCGTCCGTTTTACAGACAGACGTCGAACGAAAAACAAAAAAATAAACGAAATACGGACAATGGTAACTCACGGAAAGACGTGAGCGAGGGTGGCTCTCGCTCTTAATCAAACAGCGATCACTCAGAACCGGACAATATTCGACCGGCGAGCTCGGTGACCCGAAAACTCTCCGGCTCTTCCGTCTCTCACTCCATCAATCTGGAAAATGCCTCTCTCTCTCTCGTACCGGAAAACATTCCGACGCCGTCCTTTCGTCCAATCTCGGCAAATTAACGCATAACCCCACCAGTGACCAGCATCCGAATTCCCGCTCAGCCGGAACAAGGCACGCGAAAAATGCTATGTGCCTTGCGAATCCAATCGGGCCGCGGCGCGGCGAATAAGGTCGTATGTGCCTCGCTGTAGCCATTATCCACGAGCGATTGCATACTCGGCTGCAGTCGCGTCCTTTTATCCGGCTTTGAGGAGTGCGCGAGTGCATTCACACGTGAACGAGCGACACAGGAAGGCTCTGCGCGCTGTTGTATATATCGAGAATAACAGGGAAATCGGTGGAAGTGCAAGGAAGCGTGCGCGGTAATTTTTATATATCGTTGATGTATGTAGAAGTGTAATGCGAATGGGAATTATGTAGGTTGTATTAAAGGAAATTATAGACTGATCGAGAGGAATGCGAGGGGAGATGCGCTGGTCAGTTTTGATTTCTGCGGGGATGGGCGCTTCGAAAAGTGCGATATTCGATGTGGTGGGAAAGAATAGCGTTTTGTACAACGGAGAAAATGGTGTATTGGGGATGATCGGAAAATGTAACTCCAGATTTAAAGCCATAATATGGAAAAAGATTTTATTGCAATCTAAGTGTGATTTTTTATATAATAACTGATGCCGACTACCGACTATAAAACCGCTGCTAACTGCTTTAGCAGAATGCTTTCTCAAAGAGAATTTATACAGTACATCAAATAATTTTTTAAATGTATATTTTAATATAAATTTTCATTTTTTGTACATCTTATTTTTCGTAAATACGTCATACAAAATGATCTAGAAAATTATATTTAAAATAGTTATGTAGTAATTATTAAATTGCAAATTAAACAGTTTAAGGTATTATTGTCACATGTCATTTATTGAATTTATAAATTAATTGCATTCAAAATCTAGATAAATTATCATTAGAAATCATTCATTTTTAAGTAAAAAATAACAGGTGAGTAATTTTAAGACATAATTTCGAAGGAAATCAAATATAGTTTAAGAATATCAGTCTCCATTTGAAATGTAATGCCAAAAATGTAATTTATAATTCATAAAATTAGTTAATTTTTCTAAAAAGTAGCTATTTTTCCAAATCTGCAATTTTAAGTAAAAAATAACTTGTGAGTAGTTTTGAAATACATAATTTAGAAGGAAATCAAATGTGCTATAAGAATATCAGTCTCCATATCATATCTTCAACAAATCGTCGGGTGGGAAGAAAAAGGTGCGATCTCGGCTCGGCGTCTAAGAAAGTGCCATCTCGGCTCGGTGTCTAAGAAAGTGCCATCTCGCGCGCTAAGATTTTTCATCGACGTTTACGTTGAGAACCGCTGCAAAATTTAAACAA
>UXGD01000537.1:0-54796 GCA_900474315.1 Torymus auratus | reverse complement strand
GAGTTCACTTTTTCACATAAGTCTTAAATTAAAAAAGCCAGAAATAAAATGTTACAATACCAGACTCGAATATGGCAATGCTCTTTTATACTTGAAGATATTCCATAACAATATGTGGATTGACATAAATTATGTCTGCTTTTTGTTTTCTTGTAACGAGGAACTTATATTTATCCTTTTACTGCTAAACTTGAATCAATGTATCATCTTAGAAAAATAACCCAAAAAATCCAATTGATTTTATCACAAGAAAATAAGGAGCATCATTGACTGTAATAATGTCACATATGCATATGATTTGGATGATAGGTAGTAAAAAAGAAAACTGTCAGTACTGCATTTTCATAAGTACCAGTATCAGTAAAAATTGATTACTAAGTTTACAATAATTGTGCTTGATTAAATCAAAATAAATTTTTGTTTGTGTCACAGACAAGAATTTTTCTATCGGTCTTACAGTCTTATAAATTAAACTACTTAATATTAATGGCAGTCAGATTGCCCTTGTTTATAATCACCCCCATAGAATCTGAAATAAAAACTAAATTAAAACCTGGAAAAAAATATTGTTAGCAAAGGACAATCTAACTGATACAAATATCATTAACAATTTCAATATTCTTTTTATCGATTTCAATCTTCCATAACGAAAATTCAATGTGTTTTGTAAATGTTCACTACTGTCAATTGCCACTTCCGAAGACTTGGAAACTCCATCCTGTGGTTTGGAATAATATTCGCATTATATGTTGTTCCAATCCGGTACCAAGAACAAAGTTTCCAAGTTTTCGGAAGTGGAAATTGACAATAGTGACTATTAATATCAAGTCCACGGGAAAATGCTATATATATACTATGGACCATTTGCAGTCTGATAGTTTTTAGAAATAAATAAATATCATTCGATTTCTCCCTACCCTACTTCATTCATCACATTATCCACCTGTTTAGTGTCAAACAACGAACCCTTCGCAATGATCATAAATGAACATCCAAGAAATACCAACTTACTGCAGACATAAATATTTCCACTCGTCACTTCTCCTCCTCAAACCGAGTGCGTAAACACACAGATCTACATACACACCATACCCGGCAAACTTTTTTTTTATTACCAACAACCACCACCATCACTGCAGCGAAAATTCATCGGCGTTTAACCCGAGCCGAGTCATGTCGCGCAGACGCTGCTGAATTATTCATTCGACGGCGCTTGCGCGCATGGACGACGAGGCCGGTAGCATAAGCGCGACACACAATGCGCGAGCGAGCGAGCGCCGGTTACATTATGCTATGCTACTGATCGATGCCGCCCCAGCAATACGCTACGAATGTCGTGTTTTAAGTTGCGAAGTTATAGCTTCGTTTTGTAGTTTTGTGTTAGCGCTAGGAAAGTTAGATAAGGGTATAGGGCAACCGAGATACCCCTAATCTCGTAGCGTGTAAAATCGCTAGAGTTAGATTCAATTTATCGCTTGACGTGGTACGTGGCTACGTCCGACTATACGACTCATCAATAAAGTTCGCCACGAGGCTGCTGCTACGGGCCAGACGGTGTCGTGACCGCGGACGTCTAAATATTAATCCAACGATTCTAATCTTGTTTTTGGGGTGTAGCTCATGGTTGATGGAGTACTGTGGTTTAGGAAAATAAAAAATGTAGGTGCCATCAGCGGTTTTTATTATTACGAGTTTCTAGTAAAAGTTTGGTGGAAGTAATTAAGGATAAAATAAATGGCTAGATTCGCTTGTAAATGTTAAAAATAACTTTCGAAAACAATATTATTTTTATTCGGGAATTGAAAACCCTGTCTATTGATAACAGAAGTAGCTATCCTAAGAATCGAATAGTATTTTGAAAAAGTTGCGAAAATTACATTGGCACCATATCGATAGACACAAAACCAAGCGCAAAATTCCAGAGCGAATCTATGCTCTAGTCTGTTAATCAGGCGCAAATCCGCGACTCGCGCCCCGAAAGTCTCATAAATTCACAGCACTTTAAGCCCGGCGCTATTGGATTAGACGTTTACGCGCCGCTAACGCGATTATACATCAAAGGGAGCTTGCGCAACTTATTCGGCGAAATTAATCCGCCACGCCTCTGCGAGCGGTTACCAGCTAATTAGATAGCCGATATCACAAACTGGCAGAAACAAGGCAACAATTTTTTGCTTTCTGAGAATATCAAATGATGAAGTGTGTATTGCAAGTGCACAGAGATATGTATTCTACTGCTTTACACAAAAATGCTTTTACAGCGTGTCTTGCTGCGAAATGGCATCCGCGTCTTTACGGCGATGTAAAATTTTTAACAGCTACGTATAACCACGCGCGAAACAGTTCTTTCAAGACGCTGCCACGCATATCAGTTTTCCAGCTCGCAGCTGGAGCTGTAATTCAATCCCCCCGCAAAATTGTTGCATAAATTCAGGGAGGAAACTTCATCGCGAGAAGCTTCACCTTGAGAAACTTAATATTTTAGTTGCCCACCCAGCGCGCACTGCGAAATTTCGATGAGGTTCCAGAACAAACTTTCGCGCGTCTTCCCGAATTCTCAATTTTTACGACGGGGAAAATTATAAAAGAAAGGAAGAGAAAACATAAACCCCGATACTTTATCGACTATCGAACGAAAGGCTCGCAATTTTTCAGCGCGATCGTATATAAGAGCCCGATAAGATTGACAAATTGCCGCACACGCGCGTGCCGAAGAGAGCAAAAAAGAGAGTTAGTACGACGGCACACGCGAGGCGTGGGATATAAAAGCTGACGTGGGAAAAGAGAGCGAGAGTATATCTGAAAATGTAATTGTTCGCGATTGTACGCGAGTGAACAAGCAAAGCTTCGTACGGTTTATCTGGAATGTATAGACGAGGTACACGGATAGTTTCACTTCTTATTTTTGCAGGTATAGGTGTATTGGATAAAGCTCAAACTGATACGTTAAAAATGTTTCACATAAAATCCTCATTCGAAGCACAGCTCCATCATCTGGAAGTATCTCTCCTCCTCGCTTCACCAACCTCCTGCGAGTTTAAACAAATTCGTTATACATCACGCGTCCAAATTTAACTCCTCCGTCACTAGACGACCCCCACATACGCGCATATCGATCCCTCCACTTCTCACCCACAAAAAAAACAACAACACACGAGGTGTACATCCGCACGCCAGCTAGTCAATCCTTCAGGCCTCATTGTCAGTCAATTTTCTGATTCCCAATATAAACCGTGTGCCACCACTGCTACGTGCGTATATAGGCGCCGGAGAAAACGGAGAGAGAGGTGGCCGCCGGGTGAAATTGCATTAGCCAATATCGCGCGGAACGGACACCCGGATTGACACTAAATCTGCATTTAGTGTCGAAGGGTCGCTCGCCTCCCTCCCTCCATCTGACGGTGTATATAGTATATAAGAGCTCCGCCCACTGCTGCCTATATCTCGCACGCGCACGCTACGGGTTACTATGTATACGAAGAGAGAGAGAGAGAGGGGGGGGGAGGCTGTGGTAATGGAGTTCCAGACGACGACGTCGCTGAATTTCTTTGACGGTGAGGGAGCCTGGGATATTATACATCTTGAGGCTGGGTTTTTGAATTTTTGCATCGAATTGGTTTTCTGGTGATGAAAAATTATAGTTGAGACACATGACGATCTTTTTTTCATGTTTTACGGTGTTAAACGATTGAAAATATGTGCATGCGTTTAACCATTTCGTTCCTTGAATGTTTTCTCCAAGACTCTTTAATTAATTATTGATTTGTTAATTATAAAAAAAGTATCACCCATCCTAGCCAAAATCCTTCGCTTTTCCAGCACTAACCAGATTGTAGGTCACCACGTGCCCCGACGAACACGGGGCGAAAGAAGCAACGGGGATTGGAGAACAGTATAGTAGTCCCGTCGCGCGATTGACGGTAATTTGCGTTTAACGTCATCGCTCCGCTCGATCGATCGATGGATGGATGGTATATGTATGTATGCGCCGACGCCTCGATGCTCGAATTTCGAGCCCGAATGTTTTGCCGCTCGCTGGCTGCGCGCGTGCGCTCGACGTCACACGGAGCGTCGTTCGGCCTAGGTTTGGTGGGTGGATGTTTAATTTTGAATTTGTTTACGCGCGTCAATTTACGCGCGAGGGGTGGTGTGTTTGTCGGAGGGTTAATGAAAGGGCGGTTTGGGTTTGATGAGAGAGTATTGAAAGCGAGGGCGAGATACAATCTTTTATTATATTTGTCATTTTTTGAGAAAAATTCGATAATAATATTTTATGTAACAAGTGCGTCTATACATGCAAACAGGAGCCAAGCTTCGGAGATTAAGGTAAACCATGGCTCTTTCTCGTTGGAAGCGCTCGCCAAGTACCGACAGATGCCTTTGGTAAACTGGTGTTAGAAGTTTCCAACACCTCCAGCCATCTCTAGCTGGCTGAACAACTCTACACCAAGCTTCGGATGACTAGCGGCCGATCAATAGATGCAACTGCCCCATCAACTCAACAAAGAAAGTCCCTGGGAATGCGAATTTTCTTTCTGCAGAAGGGTCTTTATCGCCACCACTGGCATAGGACTCTATCATCGGCAGGCCTTGTCTGATCAGCAAACTCTTCAGTCAGCCACCCAGCAGGGACTTTATTCAACCGAACGAGATATCGAAATCGATTCTCAAATTTTCAATGGATGCCAATAGTTACGTCAACAATTTTTCTCAGTGACGGCATCCATCGAAAATTTTAGAATCGACTTCGATATCTCGTTCGACTGAATCCTTGTTTCCACCCGGCTGGATACGAAAGAAGCTACTCACAGCAATAGGCCGAACTAACCATACGTAAACGTAGTGCGGTCCATCAATGAGATCTTCCAGAAGTCCTACCACCATCGGACATTAACGCGGCTAAAGGCTTCCATCACCCCCATGAATATGGAGACAAGGTGCAGCGAGAAATTAGCGAGTTGCAACAACCGACGACCTTCGCCGAGCACACCTCATCTCGAGCGCTAGACCCGCCGTAGACCAGCTGTATGAACAGCCCTACTAGAAGCCATTGCTCAAATAGGCAAGGCTTTTAACGGTATAGACTACATTGCTCTCGTATACTGCAGCCATCCGAAATCGTGAATTATCTACGAGAATACTATGAGAGAAGCACTTCCACGCTTTCTTCAATCTCATCATGGGCCATCTCTCTGCCCTCTTTCTCAAGAATGTGAGACTCACTTCAATAACACGACAATCCAAGCTATGGTTTTCACCGATATCCTGGTCCCACTTCCCAACTCACCAACTGGTTTTCAACACCTACTCGATCATACGGCGAGTTACTTGAAGAACTGTGGACTGATGCTGAACAACATCACGTCACACACGGTTGCGATCTTCGAAGATGGATACAGGAAGGAGACAGTGGTGGATGCCAGAGCCAGCTTTATCATCCAGGGTGATCCGGTATCAACACTTAGCCGTCAGGATTCTTGGTTTGTAATCCAATCCCTGATAGAAGGCAGGCGTTCATGGCCTCTATCCAATCAACTAAGTTCCCTTCTTCAGGGCCTCCCTAAAACTCCACTTGACGTACTGAAGACTACAGCTCTTCCTGAGATCTATTATCCTAGGGAGAATTACCATCAGCGTGCTTCAGCCAGCGGACAAAACGGTGAGAGCCATAGTGAGACAGTGGTCAGCTCTACCGAGCGAGAACCCGGGATGGTACTTCCACTCTCCTGTTGACGAAGGAGGCCTGGGTATCCCTTCTGTGCACTAACTTGCACTTCTTGGACTCGCATGGGACAGAAATGAAAGTAACATCACCGACCTTTAAGCTATGAAAAGCCGCACTCCTCGCAGGCGAAAGTGTTCGTTCAAGTTGCCAACCAACACCAATGAATAACGGACGGATTCACAATTCATATTGACAGATATTACATCAACTATCACAAGGTGTGTGTATCTATTTGATGATCAATATGTGGCAATAGCGAGAATTTCTTTTTCATATACCAAAAATTCACAAATCTCCCTAAAAATCACTTAATTTTCAAACGCATAAATGTCATCAATCCCAAAACATCCGTCCAGCCTTTCATTACGACTCCTGCATGCTATGCGTTCTCGTAAATCAGGTTACCCGACGAATCAATCCGCTTGCAATTCGACAATAAACTGATCGCTCGACCGAAATAAACATCGGAGGTAGGGAGGAGGCAACGCTGAGCCGTAAATAAAAAGCCAGCAGCGATGCACTGGATTATCTCTCTCCGGCGAGACGTTAAAGTCAGCGCGCAATAATATGCGCTTGGCGCGCGGGTGTATCGTACTCGTAAAATCGCTCGCCGCGTTGATTGCTGACGTGCGTATGCCGGTGATTCCTGATGAAACCGGTCAGAAGAAGAAAGTTGCAACTGCGGATGATTAAGGTCAAAGAGAAGTTATCTTTTTTATCCATTTTATTAGATACATCTGTTCTCACTCGTCACCATAATATCATCTACGTTACTTATGTCCAAACTTTTTCACACTTTCTTCTAAAGATATGTTCTCTCTTTTCTCAAATAATACAACCATTTCATTAAGTAGGATTCCTTCCCTCCGAAAATAGCGTAGATCAAACCCACCGATATTTAAATACTCCTATAATGAACCCATATTTTGCTCACTCGCAAAAAACGCCTCTCGCACCTCCGACATTCATTAAACCAGCTTTGCAGAGTTCGCTCGCTCGCGATACGTGAAAAAGTGAGAAAACGCGCGCTCCTAAGCCTCCCGCGAAAGGGGACAAACTCACACATACACTCGCGGATAACGACGAGGGCGCACGCGTGAAATTCAATGAGCGCCAGAGAGCGAGAGAGAGTGACGACGCGGTTATTTAGCGCGCGAGCGTACGATGGAGGTGGCTTTTCAGTTTTCACGAGCGAACGCGAAACGAACCTATCTCTCTCTCCCTCGCTGGCTCTATGCGCTTCGAGTTTGCGCCTTCCTCGTCGATTTTGCGAGAGTAAATGGAATAGCGAGAGCAGTGTAGGTGTGCGATGTATCTCAATGGAATGTGATTTTTTTTCTGAAAAAAGATTGTAGAAGGTTTCTGATTGTATCCTGGAAATGTAGAAAACACATTTTTGAGGTTCACTGGTGAATGATGAGGTACTGACTTTAATAATGTTTTTCGTTTACTTTGGTTAGCCTTCTTTTACTACAACTGAGAGTTGAATTGGATAAAGTATTAACTGAATTTGAATAGCCAAAAAATATATGCAAACGTATGCGCATTATAACGATATGCAAATTTATAATGTAAAAACGGTAAAATAAAAGCTTTTAGCTGTCATACCCAACCCATTTAATAATCGAACATTTGATTCTGAACCACAAAAACAGTAAAAGAATTTATGCAACTACACATCGCTTGTCCGTCACCAACGAGTCCACAAAGAACAATCAATACGCACGTGTACACATATACATACACCTATATAATTAGACCTTAACCTTTCAGCGCTAGTAATAGCGTCTTAACCCCGTTCGGTAAATATTTCGTTAAACGAATCCGCGCGTGCAGGCAAACAACAACTACTGTGCGGTACTTGCGCAAGCGTGCGCGCGAAGCCCGGATTACTCGCTGCATAAACTAGATAGACCCGGCCCGCGAATATTCTATATGCATGCAAACTCGAGGAGGGGCCCGCGCACATACACACATATATTCAAATTAGAAGACGGCAAGAGCCCCAGATGTATATATATATATAAACTTGTAAAATAGGTATGAAGAATAATGCAAGTTCCTCGCGCGTAGCGCGTCCGAGAAATTTATCTTTGTTATTTCAATGCAAGCGAGCTATACACGCTGTTTTTCCATTTATTCTCCCATTTCGGGCGAGGAGAATGAAATTCGTGCGAATGAAATGGAGATATCATGCGCGGCAGGCTTTTAAATTGTCGGAAGAATTGCCGTAGCAGCTAATTGAACCTCTATTGCGGCTAAGTAGATGCGCGAGGATGAGTATTATATAGAAGGAACGCAAACATAACGGGGTCTTAATCCCCGAGTAATATATAATCCGATCGAATCGACAGCAAAGTGCAGAAGTAGGAAAATTTCCTCTATAAAACCCAATCCACCGGGCAAACACGAATCTGCAAGCTACCCACATCTCCTCAATAACAAGATCTTCCACTCTCTCTCCCTCCTATCCTTAATGACTTACCCCCAAACCGCCAAGACAAAGCGAGGAGGGTTTCCAGATCGGCGTTCGATTACCCCGGCGCGCAATTAAAACTTAATCATAACCCAGGGAGAGGGAATCGTGTCCTCCACGTAATATATAGTCGTCGTCTAGTTTTAATTGAACAACCGGCCACAAAGGCCTTTGATATCGCGACTTAACCCATTTCCCCGAGGTGGCTTTCTCTTCTTTCCGACCATTTTTCAATCGTCGCGGGAACAGCGTCTCGGGTTTAATTGGACGAAGGTCGGGGTGTGTTCTGCTTGAGAAGCAGATTGCTCTCGTGAGCGGATCTTCGATTGGTTTCACTTGGTAAAGCGATCAGGGTTTGGCGAGCTTTCTCGTAATAAAATTCTCTTGTATTGAGAATGTGGCAGTAACGTGGCTTTTATCAAGGCATTAAGAGTCATTTATGATATTTAGTCAGAAGTTTAACTTCATCTATATGGATGTTAAATTACAGAATTTATTAGAGTTAATGGATAGAGAAACTATTGGATAGAGAAAATAAAGTGATTTAACTAATAACTGTAATTAGCTGTAATATAATAAGAAGAGAAGAATTTTATAATTACCCGCCGTAAAAAACAAATTTCATTACACAAACCCCCATACGACAACGATAGTAAGCATTCCACCACTCGGTCTGTCTCGAAATCCCATCCTCTCTCTCACACACTCACACACACACACCTCGTGCCAACCCCAGCCGCGGTGCATTACACGCGCCTCGTCGTCTGGAAATTCGAGGCGCGCGCATTCGCGAACAATCGCCCATTCACGTGCGCGCTCGCGTCTCATCCATTCTATTATCCTCTCTCACTCACTCGCAGTAGACCTTAATAAAGCGCGGGAGCGCGCGCGAGGTGTATTAACGAGCCGGGGGTAATTGCAGAGCGTGTGTCTCCGCTCGAGTGGGTGCCAATAGTTCCGTCTCTCTCGCGCGCGAGCTTGCCCCCCTTTTTCTCTCTTCTTTTTTTCGCACGCTCGGTCGTGCTTCAACCCTGCTCTCGTTCTTTTTCCTCTCTCTCTCTCTCTCTCCTTTTTCGGGGACGCGGTAGCGAGTTGTTGTTTCAGCGGTGCAGGGGGCTCACGGAGGTGCGGCTTTTTTTAGGATTTCGGCTCGCTTTTTGATGCATAATAGGCGGGGATGCGGGAAGCGGTTTTTCGAATAAATATCAGGCGAATTATTTCTGGGAGATTGTGCGGGAATTTAGGGAGTGCGGGTGGATAAAGATGAATACATTTTTCTAAGCCGTTCGGGTCATGGATTAGGATTCAGATGTAGGATTTATTTTTTAATGGGAAAGTGAGTGATTTGTAAAAGTAGAGCTATGAATATTTTTAGTATTATTTCATGAAATCGTTGAACCAAAATGAGCGCAACTTCAAAAATAACTCATTAATCTCAAAAAGCTCCGATATTGGGTTGTAAAATGAAACGTGACACATGGAGAACAAGTGGCTTTCATTTACCTTTTCCGAATCAGAAAATATTCATTTACCTGTGAAATAATGATTACAATAACAATTCGTTAATAAATCACGAGGCTCTGCAAGTTTTAATACTCATGTCTATGTCAATACTAAAATTAATTATCTTTAGTTCCTAAAAACACAGTTCTTCCTTCTCTATTTTGGTACCACACGCAACACATAATACCACAAATACCACTCTCTAAAACCCCCGACCTTATACACCCGCATCGAAGCCGCGAACCGCCACATTTTTGCCACAAACAAGTCAACGATCCCGACGTACGTCACGCACACAGCCACACGTGCACCACGCACATCAGCGATCACCTCCCGTTTATTTACTCCCCCGCGACTTACTACCTCCCGGTTCACGTTTTCGCGCTTGCTTTGGCCGGGGGCCAGCCGCTGCTGCACGAGCTTCATTAACTCTTGAATATCTTCAGCGTATGTATTTTTTCTTCTCGCACGCTGATCTAGCCTGTTGATTCCTATAGCTGACGATCGATGAGTCAGAGGTGCGCGGGCGAGAGAGTTTGGGTGCTGCTGATGGAAGTTGCGCAGGTTGCGGGATAGTTGGATCTATTTGTATGGAAGTGAAGAGTTTCGGCTGTAGGATATGATTTTACCACTTTCGCGATCAAAATTTGTATCTTACATAGTTATTTTTACGAAGAGTTTTGTTATTTATTGAACAAATAGCAGGCAGCATCTACTTACCGGCTACATTTACTACGAAAAAAACCTTTTAAAATTTATTTCATAATTTACATTAACCAGCGCGCATCCCGGGGCCATTTATTACTTATAATAACCCCGTGGAAATACAAATAACGCGTGCGCATCCAGCGCGACTTCCATTAACATGAAAATTACATAAAGTAATTCCATTAAGAGAACGCGCGCACGGATACTCCACGTTTTCCTGATTGCTTTTTTCGGCGCAGGAGGACACAACCAACCGCGTCGCGTAGTCTCCCAGTCTCCCACATTAACCCGTATTTAAGCGAACACTCCCGAGCTATAATTAGCCGCGCTCGCGCACCACGAAGCGATCTCTTCTCTCTTTGAAATTCAAAAAAGTTTTTGCCAACTAATTGACATAAAAATTACCCGCTTCTTCAGGCCATCCCGCGCGCGATTTAGGTCGCTCGAGCTCGAGAGTTTGACCTATTTATGAATTGTACATTCAATTTTTCGCCCTTTGCGCTCGCGCGCGCGAGCGTGACGTTTCCGCCGTCACTCGGTATATGAATCGCTCTGAAATATTTTCACGATAGAAAGAGAGAGAGAAAGAGAGAGAGAGAGAGAGAGAGAGAGAGAGAGAGAGAGAATGGGCAAATGAATGAGCGAGTGGGCATACGGCGGATGGTCGACCGGAAAAAGAGACGGACGAAAAATGGATGGACGGTGAGGTAAATTGAAAATGAAGGTAGTCTTGCGGAAAGGTCGATTTTCAAAAAAATTATTCTTATTATTATTATTATTTTTAATGTTCCCGGCGTCAAAGTTGCAATATCGCTCGAGTGACACTTAGAATGCAAAACAGAGTTCGCCTTTTACCCGTGTTTTCCCGACTAAGTATAGAATTAAATATACATAAACGGAATTCGTGCGCATGTGTGTGAGGGAAGATTACGTTGACTTTTTTCCTCATTAGCCCCTTCGGCAACGCGATGCATATACGCATTTCCATGTCGAATTCACAAAAGCTCGCAAGTACGCGTGACATGTAAATTTCGAATTTCGCCTTTGTACATATACATCTCCGGTCCACGCGTCTTCGCAAATTTTCCGAATTTTAACTCGGTGCCGCGCGGCGTGGAAAACTTGGAAGCGAGATAGAGTTTGGTCGTCGCGTAATTACGGGGTTGGATATATACGGCACGAGTACGGAGTTATAGTCGAAACTTGAGTCAGAACGCGCGTAAAAGTTCGTTATTATACTTATATAAGGGAGATAGTCGCGATATAAAGTCGGTTTACGTTAACAAGAAAATCGCCCAAACTTTAAACTAGGACGATAAACTAATTGTTTCGATAAAATTAAACGCGGCTCTCGCTCTTTCGTGTTCAAAAGAGCGTTTCTGATTTTACGAGATTTATAAGCACGGAGCAAGCTCGTTAGATGAAATTCATACGCGCTCGAGCAGCGTTCTTGATTAATCGTTGCGCTTTTACGGCAGATTTTCGAAACAGACGCGTAGTTCCGCGTGTTTGGAAAAGTTTCTGGTACTCCCGGAAATTTAATCACATAATGTTAAAACGACTATGACGAGATTTTATTTTTCAGTCCGATGCCGCGATGCCTATAGAGCAACTTTTAACGAGATCGATGATTTGATAAGTTCCACATTAGTGCTGTAAATAATTCCTTGACTTTAAAACACATTATTCTTTCTCTCCCTTTCAAACCACACAATACTACTCGCCATTTATATTTATTATTATATCTAATGAAAAACTCGAACTTTAATATAAAACAGGAGCGAACCTCTCGCAAAAAACCTCTCCGGTTCCAGTTCGCGCTGGAAAGCTGGCGAAAAGTTTGGCACGCGGATCGATACCCCCAGCTCCCTATTGCAAAAAAACTTCCTTCCTCTTCCCCCCGCTGTAACTAATGAAAATCGGCGTTCGATAATCGATAAAGCGATTACGAGGGGGGAGGAGAAGGGGCGAAGTTTCAGTCCCTCGCCGGGACAAAACCGCGTGCTACGGAAGCGCGGAGGGGAGAACAAGAGAGGGCTTTTAACTAGCAAAGCGGCCGCGCGACTCTTTGTTGCCGCGGCGCTTTAAAGCTCCTTAGCACGAGAGAACTGTGTGTGTGCGTGTATCGCGTGGTTTTACAGGCTGAGAGAGCCGTGTATTGGCGGTCGGGTAATTCGCCGCGGCCGGGGGAGATCGGCTTTTTACGGATTTTGAGTTTCCACCGACGGGGTGGGGAGGTCTACTTTGGGTTGGAGGGCTACTTTGGGTAATGAGCCGCGCGACGAGAGCTCGTTGATTCGTCAATGATACATTTGTGTTTCGTTTTAAACTACTCGTACGATTCGTATAGTTTTTTCGAGTTAATCTTTTACGGATTTAGCTGCTTTCTGTTTTAGTTTGGGTGGTAATCGTTTTCTATATCTATTAATCGCTTACTCAGACACGCCTGGTTATTTAGAGTCATTTTCAAGCTAATTAGTTTCTTAAAAAATATACATATAAATAGAAAAAATGACGTCGTTAATGGTCCAATTCCTTGATTGTTAATAGCTCTCTTACAAATTCTTTCTTACAGCTAAGAAAGAATAATTTGAAAAATAAATCTAAAAAATCTAACGGTAAAGTGCAGTATATCATGAATCACAATAAAAAATCAAGACATTGACAAAATTTTAAACTCATTCACAGTACTAGTATACTTTCCTTCGAGAACCTATTCGCTATTCCAACCCCTTCAAAGCCATACACTTTAAAAAGCCAGAGATTAAGTGACGTGCGCCGCTCGCGTGCCATTGAGAAGCCGAAAAAACGCGAGAGCAAACTAACCCGAATTCAACTCCCCCTCTGACCTTCACCCGATAACTCAGCTTTTATACACGAGCTTCTCACCTCTAAGAGGACGACAACGTGGCGCGAAGACAAACCGACGAGTGGCGTTTATACACCAGCATCCTTAATATTATTATTATTATTATTATTATTATGCGCCGGCGTGTAGTGCACTTTCAGCGTGAAAGAGGAAAGGGGGGAGGGTTGATTATCCGGAAAGGCCGTCTTCAAAGGCAAGCGCGAGCGCGCGGGGGAGACGCGAATCGCCCGCGGCGCGAAGTCTAACGCGGCGCACTTTATCAAGCGGCATTTTTAATTTCGGGTGAGAGACTGGGAGGAGGGAAAAAAAGGAGAACAATAGTGAAAAACGTTTCTCTGTCTGGTGGTTATTTGTTTTACGCGGCGATTTGGTTCTTTGTGTGCTGCGCGCGCGCGTGTGCAGAGGACTCTTTGAAGACGATAATAATCCACTTTGACGCGCGAAACAAAGGGACAGAAAAACGGTTTTGTATTCCTCCTGTGTCTTTCTGTGTTTTCCACCAGGTTCGAAAGCTTCTGGAGGATAGGAGGGGAGAGGGCCACTCTTATAACGAGCCTCGGACGCTCAAAAGGAATTTAACGATGCACGCCCTCCCCCATTCCTATATACCAAATTGAGTGTAAAAAGGGGCCCGAGTGTGCTCGTTACGATAAAAAGAAAGTTTATACCGCCATGTACACTGCGCCAAACCACACGAGACCTTCGCAGTAATACAGCAGCAGCAGCAGCAGGGGCAGCAGCGATAAATTCGCGATCGGCGAAAGTAATTAAAAGCCCGCGGCGCAGTGGCAGCGGCGGCAGTATATACATCGCGAGGAAAGAAGTCGCGCCGGGAATTTACAGCCGCGCAAGCAAATAACGCGTAAACCCATCGCGCGCCATTAATTGGCCCGAAGAAAGCCGACGTGGCGGCGGTGGCGGCGGCAAAATAAACGGCCGCGTGAATTATGGCTTCCGAGCGCGCGGCAGCGGCGGTGGCCCCAGAGCGGAGATTGCAAATTAATATTAGATACCGGGGTGGTGCCGCGCGCGCGCGAAATTATCGCGAGCCTGGAGAGAGCAAGCAAATATCAGATTTTGCGCGCGATTCGATTTTCTTTTTTCAGGGGGTTGGCTGGTGGAATTTAAACTAGTTGTAGGGGGCTTGCGGAGATCTGTGGGGTATTGGTCAATTCAATATATCGAGGGTTTTTTTTTCTTGGACAGGGTGGTAGTGTGATAGGATTTTTTAATTAAAAATTGTTGGGTGGATGGAGTGTGAAGAGGAATCCTGGAGATGAAGGAAGTATGGTGAAATTTTTAAAAGGTGTTTTAAAATTTTTAGTACTTAATGTTGTACGAAATTTGGATTATACTACTCAAGTTTTCTCATTTTTACCACGACCAAATTATTTTCCTATTTTTTTTATAAGTTGGAAGTAAGTATATCCTTTTTTATTATTATAGATATATTTTAAAAAGGAAATAACGTAGGACATCCATAAATAACCGAAAAAAGTAACCGTATTGATTTTTAGGATAGAAAAAAATAAAAAAAGATTTATTCAAAGCGTAAAATCCGTTCGTTACTGGCTGCGTGTGATTTTAGCTGCAGTTTTGAAAAGCTAGCGAAACCATAGTACGAATAATTCTTTTCTCTTCCTCAGTTCTCACCAACCAACGCGTAAAAATTACAATCGCTTCATACTTCTTATTATATTATGCACCCTCATCAATCTCTCTCCCGACCATCAACGACCAAAAGTCACCAACACCGCCTCGCAATCGCCCTTTCAATTACCCGAACAAAAAAAGGAAGAAAAAAAAATCACCTCGCAATCGAATTAAACCACTATACGCGCCCGTCGCCCATTGTCCCACCATCCAGCGCGCTCGCGCAATGCGGAATCGTAAAGTTGCAGCGCTTTTTTCCCCATTCCCGTGAGCGCGTACGCTTATCGAATTATTTATATCGCGTACACTTCGTTATACTGCGCGTACCTAGCGCGCGCGTGCAAATAAAACCGTCGACCCGGGGAACGCGCGCGACCTCGTAAAAACGCTATCTCCCACCCTATGGCCGTGAGAAAAAAGAGGCTTCCCTTATATTCCGCCATTGTGATATCTGCCCTCTAGGTGTTTCTTACACGCGCGGCGCATGCGCAGCGCAGTAATTGACTCTCAGCGTATATACTATTGTATAGCACGCGATAATAGCGAAACAAAAGAAGAGAGGAAAACAGGCTGACAGATGCCGCGGGCTGTAGATTAAGACTCATCCCCGTTCTCCGCTTATCCGTCGAGGCGCGGAGAATAATGTACAACGCAAGACGATAGAGCTAGAAACTTTCTTGCTAAAAAACTATACCTAATAAATATCCCCCTTGCTGCGATACCTCGTAAATCACACGGCGCGGTTCTCTCCCGATTTCAATGAACGAGACGCGACGCGCGGCGCGCTAATCAAGCGAAGTGCAAGCCTAGAGCACTGCGGGTTCGATATTTTTTTCCCCTCAGCGTCGATGAGCTAATTCGCGCGTTCGATGCCCTGGTGCAGAAGCGTTTGATTAATTACGGCGCGGTGGTGTACCTCACGCGGCACTTTTTTCTTCTATTCTCGTTGAGTGGCTTTCTCGGGTTGGCAGTGGAGAGGAGGTATATCGATCGCGAGAAGGGAATTTTAATTCCCGGTGAATTGCGCGAACATATGAGGGAAATTACTTTCTCCGTCTGTCTGCGGTCGCCGTTGACAGTTTCTCTGGGAATTAGTGCGGTCCATGACAAAGTGAGAAAATTTGTGGGGTACGAAGGATGTTGGGTCATCGTACTGTATATACTGTACGGTTGGGTTGAGGCAGATACAAGGCAATGTCATTATAATATATTACTCGGTTGAAATAAGAAAACTTTGCTTATTTACGAATGTCATAAAGACGACGAAAATAAGAAAATAACTAGTATTACACACACGCGAATATGATGAAACATGTGAATATATTGATAAGTACTTTATAACTTTAGAAAAAAGCTACGCTAAAAATTCTATGGGACTAATAAATTCATTTACTCATTTCTAAAAATGTTTTTTATCCCCATTCTCAACGACAGTTAGAGTTCATAGTTCATATAAACACGAAAATTCAATCTATTAAACTTGTACTACCAGATATGAAATAAAAAAGGACAACGCAAAAGTTGAAACCCCCCGTCTGACTAGACCCGACTTCCACTACTTCTCCGCATCACACTCAATCATTCAGTAACCTGATCACTCACTATATTATTAAATTCCACACTGTTCATACAGTTTAAACGTACACTTAAATTACAACCTTATTAAAAAAGCAAAACGAAAGAAAACGTCACTCACCCTCTGCGCCTTTCTCTTGTCGGCCCGCTGGTTCTGATGGTAGATTCGGCTGAAGTTGCTGACGATGACGGGCACGGGCAGGGCGATCACGAGGACACCGCTGAGCGAGCAGACGCCTCCGACGATCTTGCCGGCTATTGTCTCCGGCACCATGTCGCCGTACCTTAACAAAACAAAGCGTCCCATGTTATTCCAGTGTATTTGCAGGATTTTTAACGAGGACCGTGTCGTGTTTTACAATGCGATCGGGGCAGGTATAAATAAAGTTGGCTTGGTAACATGGAACGGGGGAGAATTTTGCTGTACGGGGATTTGTATAGAGACGTGTATTTTTTACTATAAAGTAATTTAAGGTTTTGTGAATTGCTTAGCTCATTTGGTTATATAAATAAATACGTTTTGAACATTAATTTTCATCATAAAGAACGCATATTATTCTTTGCAGATTGGATGATTCCAATTGTATAATCCAACCCATAAAAACCTTCAACACAGGTATTTTTTACTTAGAGTGATTTTACCTTAACTCATTATAGATGGACAATCAATTTTTTCACTTCCATCAAACTAACCCGATCTTCGCATTACTTCCTAAAGCCCGAAATCATTTTTATTCTTTTTTTGAATTTTCTTAATTACAACCACATTTCACGAACAAACATTTTTGTATTCACCCCGCCAGCCCATTGATCATTCACCAATACAGCCTTAAAATTAGCCTACTCCTCCTCGTTCTTCTCCCAGCTGTGATTGATATCTCGCGAGGCCTCGCTCGCGTTCTTCACGAACCCGAAACCAATCGGATTAAAACCCACCTGCGCGGGTTCCCCCTACCACAAAAGTTCAAAAATACACAATATTCCATTGCAGTCACGCGATAAATTTTTCAGCGCGATACCACCACGCGAAGAGAGTGAGAGAGCCGTACACTGTCTTTTTATAGTCGACGTCGTCGGCTCGCCTGGCACTCACTCACTCACTCACTCACTCGCTTACCTTGACATTAATTCAACCTTTATTAATTCACCGTCAGCATTGATCATCGCGGCAATAAGTATAAACGTGTGTCGCGGAGCGTTTTTGCCTGAGCGCGCGCGTCTTTTGTGCGATGAAATAATGATTCCGCGCGCCGAAAATATATGATGGGTGGCGCCGGGATTTCCGGGTGGGAGTGAAGGCATGTATTATGGATGATGAGTACATAAAGAATCTTCGGTAGTGAGTCGAAAGAATATTTCGATTATTCTTCGTGTAGTGTATTAAAGTACACAGAGACATTCGTCATTTTATTTTTAAACTTTTACGTAATGGTATTTCAAAAGTCTGAACAGAAAAAACCATAGAAAAGCACAGCGCAATGAATTCATACACCAGTTCTCTAATGTTTAGGAAAACAAAGAAAACGTTGGAAACTTTTTCAACAACCACCCAATTACATAACCGTGCGTTCTAAATATGTTCGAAATCTTCCAAGTTTCTTCGGCTATTTTTCCAACTTTTTCTCAAAGCATACGCGCGCCCCATGAAAACAATATCAAACTCTACCTCTCCATTGTTCCGAGGATAGCGAGGGAAATGAAGGAAACTATTCGCGAGCAAAAATTAACTTTTAAATACCAGCAGCAGCTCCCAAAAGACTCCCCCTTATCTGCGAACTTATACTGTATACTCCTCCAGGACACACAGACAAACACACACAGCTGTAGTGAGAATCCGTTCGATCCCTCGGATTGGCATTAGGCGTGAAATATGGCCAGCGCATACTAATATTCAACGTCTGCCCACGCGCGAGAGGGTAATAACAAACGATCTCGGAGGCTAAAAGGGGGAGCCATTTTCAACACGACAGGCGCGCGAAGCGTCCGAGTTAATCAGACAGCCCGCGTGTTGTCTATGTGGGTTGCTGCGTTTTATGAAGGTAGGTTCCGAAAAGGTGCTGTTATTTTTGAGGATGAAGAGAATATTTTTAGGTTACAGAAATTCAAGTAACGAATTTGAGTAACCCTTGACTAAAAACTCTTTCATTGATAAAAACATTTTTCAAATCGAATCTGTACAGTTATATCAATGAGTGAACTATTATTAGCAGAAAAAGATGAATACAATAAAACATCTGATTTTATCTGGATTTACCTACAAGTTCTCAGCAAATATTTTCTTTTCAAACTTCGTTGGAAAACTGTAATCGGAAGCTTAATTAATCAATCATTTACATAATAACAGCTGTGAGAGACTACTTTTGTCAACGGAGCTTTACCAAGAGAAATACGACAAACGAGATAAACGAGTTATAACGAGTCGTCTGATTATACGATGCCGAGTTTTCAATTTCAAATTATCGCGCGGTTTATTTTATTTCAAATGCACTGCGCACTACTCGCGATAAAAGTTCGTTTGCGATTTCCGCGCAATTGAATAATTTTGCCGTGAAGTAAAGAATCAACTCAGTCCGATTAAAATAATGCTTAAATTGCCTTGAAAAATTAAATAAAATCGAGATATTTGCTGGTTATAAACACCGTAATATCAATCGTATCACGAAGCTTTCTTCTAAAAATATTTCAACAACACTTTAAACAACCATCAAGCATTAAACTTGTTACTTATTTGACATACTTTATCAACGAACAAATTCATCAACCCCACAAAGACACGAGCCCTCCCTAGACCAGCAAGATCAACGTACCGGGCTTGCAAAATACACGATACCCGAGAGCTCAGCGTGGATCCTCATTATTCGTCCACAGGCGCAAACTCGCTCGCTCGCTCGCGGTCGCCTCTCCCCCGAGGGCACTTTTCCTTACCGCGGCGTATATATCCGTTTCGCGAAGGGATCGACGCAGAAATAGTACGAGCGGTCGGTTAGGGTAGCGCCGCGAGCGGTGAGTTTGTTTTCAAGCGAAAGGAGCTTTGTTTCCGGAACTTGTATATGTATAAAGAATCAAAAGTGAAAATTCACACTCACGCAAACCGAAATCCGAGGCTAATTCCCCGAGCGTAGTGGCATTCACGAGATATATATCTGGGGCTTTACGAATCCACGTACAGACACACACACACACGACTGCGCGGCCGATAATAGCACGGTAAGCCGGCCGTTAAACGGCCGAAGCGAGGAGTACCGCGATGATGATGATGATGGGCCGCGCGCGAGCGAGGAAATTCGGTCCGACGACTACTGCGCCCGGTGATTGTGTGCGCGCGCGGGCGCGGATCGATGTTGATTAGTCCATTAGCGCGCCTGCGGTCGGGATGTAGAGTTTTGAATCGGTAAAAGCGTCGATATAAGTGGCTTTAAAAAAGATTAGTAGCTTGATGATAATTAATGCCTCTAAAACTGAACTTTGCCTGTAGGTTTTTATTTTTCCGACAAAAGAAACAACCCCTAAATTCGCCTAGCGCGATATATGGCTCGTGGACGCTCCGAGATTGATAATCCGCGAAGTAGGACACAGTAGGAGAGGGTAATCACCGCAGAGGAGATCATCGTTCTTCCGTTCGCCGAAGGAAAAGAAAGTTGGAAGGTCCTGATTGACGCTTTGGGAAATTCGATTTTCGGGGAACCATAAGGTATATAGTTTCGTGGCCGTAAAAAATGTTTAGTCGATATACGCAGACAACTCGCTGTCCACGCGTTATTATTTCCTTCCCTATCAGAAGGGAGAGGCGAAAAGTCCGAGTGGCACGCGAAGGGAACCCTGCGTGATGCGGCTGAAATTTCCTCCTCTAAATAAGTGAGCAGGTGGTATAAGTGGAAGTTTAGTTTGGATGTGTGTGTATATATATGGAGAGGGAATTGAATAAGTGTATGTCTATCTTTAGGCATTTCGTGTCGTTAGAAAACTGAGGGGGGATGAGTAATAAGGATGTTTCGAATAAAAATGACGTCGACTAGGCGGGGGCTGAATAATTAATCGCGTATACGAATCTATTACCGTGATAAAAAAGGCGAATCGAAAGCTATTTGTGTCCGAAATACATAGGTTCACCAGTACTGTGTGAACATAAACAAAGCTATATATGTACCATCGTGGAGCGCAAGCGAATGCTGGTACAACGATCCCATTACCGTCGGATTAATTAATCAGGGCCCCCGGCGCGCGACGAAATTACACAAGCCGCTATAAAATCGACGCGCCGACATCGCGGACTTTCATTACACCCTGCTGCATCCACGAGGGAGAATCGTCTTTGTCTCGTGGGTGAGCAAGCGACCGGCTGGCGTCTTATCACCGTATTGTTTAATTACGCTGCTGCTGGTGGATATATTCGGATCAGAGGAGACTAGGTACACGTTGCGATGGAATGAAAAATACGATTGTTTGTATGGGGTGCTCATGGAATTTTTGGCTATTCGGGTTAGCGGTAGTGGCTGAGTGAGCGGTATTTCTGCTGGATAAAAGGATCAGCCCGTGTGTGTATGCGAGGTCGTGGGGAAATACGCGAGGTTTTTGTAAAACGTGTGAATTGTATTTGCGGAAAGAAAAGAGTTGATGGTCGATGGTCATCGTGAGTGTGGTGTTTTAGCGTAACCATGGAATGTTATGGCAAGTGTGTCATGAATCGCAAGAATACAAAGTGTAGATTTTAAAATCTTATTACAATAACTGTTAATAATGTTGAAGTGAGGACCTTCAATATCTCTAAAAACCCTTTTCTACCTGTTCTTCAAACGGTATGAAAGATATAGACAATGATGTAGAGGTATAAATTAATCGGATTACAATAAGAATAAATTTACAGGGTCATGGAATGGATATAGGTATACTTAATATAAAACTGTGACTTATTTAATATGACTTGTTCAAATTTATACTTCGTCGTGAATCATGAAAGCTAACTAATGTAGTGTTGAATTATTATACTCCAACAAGACTGCAGAGTACTATAGATTATACTCCACGTTACTGTTATTATAATATACCGCGCTATCTACCTTCCAAACCCTAACACCCACTCATTAGCAGTACTCAAATAAGAACCACATAAACACTATATAACGTTTTCTTTCCACATCGACCATTCAACCAGCCGAATATGAATTATATGAACCTTCATTAACGACCTCTTCAAAGCCACTCTACCGTGCCCCCTCCTAGCAAAGTGAAATTCCCTGTCCTCGGTTCCCAAATTGGCTAGAAGCGCGCGCACGC
The DNA here is from genome assembly GCA_900474315.1 of Torymus auratus. NCBI lineage: Eukaryota > Metazoa > Arthropoda > Insecta > Hymenoptera > Torymidae > Torymus > Torymus auratus. The sequence goes on along the minus strand of UXGD01000537.1, from coordinate 33,013 downwards.
GTGAAATCTTTAATTCCACAGTAGAGGAGAGAGCGAAAAAAAAATAATCCGCACCAGCGCGAGCGCCGAGATTAGGCAAATCCGATTAGCCGCGCGCTGCCCTCCCAAAAATCTTTAGCAGTGAAAAGGGCGACAAGTCTGCCGGCTAATCCGTCGTCCCTTGTTTCTTTAGGGTTTAAAGAGAGAGAAAGAGAGATTTTTGTAAATTTCTAGGTCGCGCGACGCTGCGAGATTTTTCGGGAGTTTGAGATTGCGGAGTGAGAGAGTGATGGATTGGTAGTGGAAGGTCGGGGAGGTTTTTTGGATTTTGTCAACGTCAAAAAGTGGTTGGAGAAAGTGAAACGTGATTGTCGTTTCAAAGTAGACATAAGGTCTTTTCATTCGTCATTAGAAAAGTAGGCCGTAGATGTCGATCAGCCGAGAATACGATAAGAGCTTGTTTCAGATTAGTTGCGTTGTTAAAAGAACACGTTTTTTCCCTCAAATTTTCAATCATATAATTAGTTTTTTGGGTTAACTCTTTCACCTTTGAAAATTCATTCTTATTCATATAATTACTATTTATTAGTATAGAAAAATTTCTTTAATCCTGTAAGACAAATGGATTTCGCTTCATCAATAAACCAATGACCCAGAAGGTAATTAAAACTGCTGAACGAACTCAAATTAAGGCCTCATCGAAAAAAAATCCCGTGATATAGGTATTCATACCACAACCTCATATTCTCCTAAGAAAATCCCGTAAGTTGAAAAATTTCGCTCAACCAAAGCCCTGTAATTGCAATACAAACAGCATTATACCGAGAGCTCCCCACACACACGGCATCACCAAGAATCACAGAGCAGCAGCAGCAGAAGCGCGTGCACACGAGCCGGAAACAAAAGAAAATCCGCTCGCTCTCGCTCGGCTGAAGTGCGGCAATCGCTCCGGCAAACATACTCTCTTTCTCTCGCTCTCTCTTTCTCTTGCGGCGGGAGTAATGGAACTAGAGTCTCGGAGTGGCGGCTAAAAAATCGCGGAAAAACTAGAGAGAGAGAGAGAGAGTCTCGCGTCGGAGAAAAAACTTTTTTTCTGCAATCGGCTGCTGCACATTTTCCGGGGGCTCGCCGCTAAGTGCGAGTGTGCTACGCGCGCTCGTTAAGAGCTTTTCCCCATTCTCGCAGCGCGCGAGCGACCTCCTTTCTTTCGACTTTTCACGTCCCGACGCGCGAGCTTGCCACGCGGCTTTAAGAATCCATCGGTCGCCTATTGTTCGGCAATTCGCAAAAGCTTTGCGGTGGTAATTAGAAGAAGAGGACGCGTGTGTTTTCTTTTTTTGTGATAAACGAGCGTCTCGCGGAGAGGTCAATGTTTTGGAAAATGAACACCGATGAGATTTCTCTCGGGATGAAGTTTTCCAACTTGTTAAAAAGTGGTCCATTCTCCACGCCCCCGCGCGCCAGCCACCGTAAGTCTTATAAATGACGGTCATTTCCCGGCGCTATTCGTCCAGAAAATGGACTTTCCAATCGCGTATAACGGCCAACTTTTAAAGAACAACAAGTTTATATACGCGATGAGGAGAAACAAATACAAATACAAAGAAGAAAAAATTCTAACGCGGGTATCTGAACGAATAATTCAAAGCTCGGGGGCAGCCGGCGCGTATAATTCACGCGCGCGAGCGCTACACCCATCCGGGCGTTAAATCTCAACGGCAGTTCCATCCGTTCCCATTGCCCGCGGCGGGGTAAGAACGGGGGGCGAATGGAAACTGATTGCGCCGGGAGCTGTTCGAACTTTACCCCGTAATTTTTAATGACTCGCCGCAGGTGCGAGATTGGAAGAATTTTCCGCGAGGGATTCGCACGTGTGCTATCGACTATAGAGCTATACGTAAAAAAAAGAAACGTAACCTCTTATACACGTGCGCATAATCCTACTACCAGCCTCTTCCCTCTATATACACGGGAAAGCCATCGCAAAAGCCGCTGACCTCTCTTAAGTATACACTCCCCCGTGCGAGCAAATCGATATACGGATGCGCACGCGAAGTGCGTGAACGAACGACTGGACCCCCGAGCGTCCGTCCGAGAGGCATAAATAAGCGCGGACATATCGTTCTCTCTCTCCCTCACGCGCGCGCAACCTCGACCCCGTTTCGCGCTGGCCAACTAGCCTCCTCATAGTCGTCGTCGTCGTCGTCTTACGTCGACCGCCGGAACTGACGCTACCGTCGTCGTCGTGCTAATCGATCGCCACTACCACGGGCTATATATACGTGTGCACTACTACTTCTCTCCTTTCGAATTTTCTCTCACGTTCGTATCCTAAATCCTTTCACTGCCTTTCTCTCTCTCTCTCTCGTTCTCTCTATGGAGAACGGCTTCTATTTTGCCGCGGGAACACGTATCACGAGTACTTTAGAGGTGAGGAGAAAAGCCGTCTCTGTGTATGTGTCTGAGAGAGAGTGGGTGTGTGTATACGCGAGGGCTATATTTAGAGCGACGCGCGGTAGGAATGCCCATTGACTGCAAGCGCTTGCAGCTAAGCGCGGAGAGCTTCTGTGTGAGAGGGAGAGGGTTCTATTCGATTTGGCGGAATGGAGAGTGCTGCGTTTGTTTTGGTGACGTCAGAGCGTAGAAGGTGGTATACCTGTGTTTGTTCCTGTCGTTAAGAATTAAATGAGGGCTTGAGGGAGAATTTATAGTACATTACGTCCGTGGGGGAGATTTTTCTCGTTTGAATTTATTTTAGTTTTTAAAAAATGCCGGTATCTATAGAAAACATATATATTATGTTATATAGCATTTGTCTGCTACGATTCGTTTCACTTGACAATCAAGTCCACAGGTATGTGTACCAAACACAGACGTTCTCACCCAAGAAATCAGCAATAATAACCACGTCCACTTCTCGACGGAGCGGCAGACGCACGCGCACGCGGGGCTATCGTCGCACGTCACCGTGCGTACAGCTTACTCAAGCATCAGCCGAAATTCGGAACGCTCTCGTCGCGGCGCTATTTTCTATTTCGAGCGAGAGCGCGAAGATCAGCCTTTCACTCTCTATCTCTCTCTCTCTCTCTCTCTGAAAATAAAACCGCGTAACTCTCGCGTGCGCGCGCGGATCTTTTTCTCATTCTGTGATATACGGAAGTATACGAATGTATAATATAGAACGACGGAAGTTCGAGGATTAATTCAGGGATGAGGAGGGATTAGGCGCATGAATCATTAATATTGTAATAAGTAGCCAGCGAGCAAGGGGGATTACGTGATAATTTCGGCACGAGGTAGGAAGAAAAATTAGCGTGATTAATGTATCATACTTAAGTGACATTGCGCGTGCGCGATTTATGGATGTCGGATGTACGAATATTAAGGGGATCGATGCTAACGCGAAGCGTATTACCATACACCGTTCTTGCGAACGGAGGTGCTAGATGGGAAACGAGTTTGACTTCTTGTCTTTACGAGGACACTTACTTTCGCAATCCGGTGTTCTTCTGGAGGAGATATATATACATGGGATTGAAGAATTTAGACGGGATTTCGATCCGTCGAAGATAAAGATCAGAGGATTCGCGGTAGTTGGAAGTCTGTGTTATCGGTTAAGTTTTAAACGAAGTGAAGATATAGTTCGACTTGCAGATTTGTGTAATTTATCCCCCTTTGGCTCAAACGTCTTCCTCGAAAATCCTCAAAAATACTTTCATCTGTGTATACATCGAAAGGCTCTCAATCGACTTCGTAAGTTCATAGAGAAACCATCACTGTGAGAAAAATTACCGGCAAGCGGCACACATCATCGACTCACTCTATCTTTCTCTAATTCCTCGTGCAGAGAGCAAACCAGAAAAGCATCGCCGAACGTCGCGAACTCAAAAGAGAGGCGGCGCGGTTTTTTTCCGAACGCAAAGATAACAAATTTCGATACGGCCAATCTGTCTAAAAATATCGCGGGAGAAGAAGAGAAGGAGAAACGGAGAGTGGAATGTGCGAGAGAGAAGAGAAAAAAGAGGAGAGAGAGCGCCTGTGTCAGTCAGAGTGACGGCAGAGCACGCACGTGCGAAGATGATAGTTGTGAGTGGAGGAAAAAAACTGGGGGATGAGGTTGTTACTGTATTAATTGTAATAAGGAATTGGATAAGTTTTTCTTTGGCGTTACGGGGATGCGTGTGGCCAATCTTATTTGTAGAATCTAGTCTGCGTTGTTTGACATGAAATGAAATAAGAGAATTTTAGTATGAGATTGTTCGTAGCACTAGCCAGGTAGAAAGATTTTACTTCGGGTTTCTTGTATTCTAAAGTAAAAGTATAAACCACAAAAGTTCGACACTTAGTCTGATTAGCTTCCCACAATATAACCATTATTTCAATCCATCAAGATAAAGTGTGTCAATTCGATATCGTATATATAAATCCCCTCTGCCAGCATCCGCGACAATTTTCACAAGACCACTTTCATCGCCAATCAATATTCAGTGACGCCATCTCATTTTCCGCTACTACCACCCTCTCGACTCGATAGCCAATAGGAAGAAAAGCCAGGGACCACAGGTGCGCGCATCTCCAGCACACAAATATAATACAATCACCTCTCTATCTCTATCTCGACAAAACAAATCCGACGAATCAGTTTACTCTCATCCTCGTGCGTACGTGTTGTATATAATCCCGCGCCTAATAATCCGCTCGTCCGCGCAATGGCCGATTTCCGCGGCTAATTTCGCCGCGTTCCGGAACCATAATCGCTTTGATGTCTGCACACGCCCGGCTCCGACAAATTATGCGTATGTGTGTGTGTGTGTGTATGTCCGATTGGCGAACGTGCGTGTAAGAGCGAACAAGCGGGAGGAGATTTCGAAAAACAATGGGTGCAGTTTCGGCGAGGGATATATCGTGCCGGAGCGGGCGAACAGCGAATTGTCCCGGTTGGGGGAGCAAATGCGTTTGTGGGAGAGAGAAATTTTTAGGTCGGGTGGAGGTATCACGCGAATAATGAAGTGTACAATAATTTCGAGCTGTGATGGCACGTTAATTGGTTTTTAAAAATACAGTGTTTGCGAAATTTTCGAAAACGAGGGTTTGTATATGAAGATATTCAGTGGATTATTGTAATGGGAGAAATTCGTTTGGTGTGCAATTAAAAGTTTTCGCAATTAAACTTGTGTTATTTGAAAAGGTTTTTTGGTATTAACGTTATAAAAACCAGTTACCTGAATGTTTCATTACATTGTTTTACGATGTAATAACATACTACTCTAATTCAAAATAATAAAATTAAGAAATACAAGAAGCTATAAGTAAAATTTTTTTTCGCAGTTGGTTCATTTGATGGTAGTATAGTAAGATATAATGGAAGCTGAAAATTTTGACAATGCAGTAGTAAAGAAAGAATTCTTCTGAATTTTCCCAGAAATACAATTGCACGTTTAATAAAAACAATTCAGACAAACAAACAATACCTGCAATACCAGAAGAAGCAAGCCTGATTTTCTTACAACAACTCTTCCATTAAGTATACCATCATTATTCTCCTCTTTGAATAAGCCCGTTTTCTTAAAAGCCCTACTCCCCCGGATACTAAGAAAATGCAGCATAGAATTAACAATCACTGTATACCCAGCCGCCCCCACGTACATACAATCCTCCAACACGGACACATTCGAGTCGTACAGCACTTGTCCGCCTACGAATTCAAGGCTCGTGGGGTATATATGTATGTACACCTCGACGCCCAGATCTCATTAACACTAGCCCGAAGCCCCGTGGGCATGATTATGAGAACGAACTCGCGAGCGTGAAGAAAAATAATTTTAATTTGTTTCCAGTTATGTGAGAGGGAAGGTGCACACACGCCAAGTCCCACAAGTGCGCGACTTAGCCGATTCGTCGTCCGTTTCTAACGAGATTTCATGACCTGCTGTGTGTTTGTGCTCGCGAATTTATATACTCCCTCTCTAGTCTACTCCCGTTTTCCAGCTCTCATACGTTACGTCAGGTCCCAATCCAATATGATATTTAGCGCAAGCGCCCGCGAGTGCCAGAATCAAGGGTGAATTTGAATGCGGAAGCAGCAGATGCGCCGGCGCACACGCGAGGTATAAAACCCGCGCGTCCCTTTTACTGCCGCTCGAGAGAGAAAAAGCGCGGCCCGATAAAAGTGAGACGTCGGCTCTTCTCAACTTTATCAGCGGAATTGTTTCTTTTATGTAAGAGTATAAAGCATTAGGGAGATAGCACAGCCAGCGGATATGTGTGCGGATGGTTTTCCTTCGCTTTCTGTTTTGCTTTGCATAGAAATTTTATGGAACGGAACTATCTACGCCGATTTCAGAGTCTTCTTTTTGTCATTTTATAAGCGGATATGAATAGAGATGCGCGTAAGATTTCTTTTACCAGTTGGTTTGGATTTGTTGGACAATATTTTAGATAATGTACGAGAGAAAGCGAAATTATCTTCTGGTAGAATTTGAAGCTTTCTTTCGTTCGTTTCGATAAGTTTAAATAAGCTGATTGGCGGAATGTCAATTTAGCGCCTTTGTGCAAACAGCCAATTACAGATAGCCTCATAACGTTTTACCCTTCAAACTACAGTTTTCAAGAGATAATTCAAAAGAATAACTGAATTTTATACGTCATGGAAAAGCTTATTATAAAATCATATTATATTTTTGTCATAATTTGAAAAATCCCTACAAAACCAGCAATAACTACACATCAAGCCGCAGATCGATTCCTCAACAAACATAAAAAAGTATCTCCCACCTTGCATTCCAAATACTTCCCGATACCCCCGCATCCTCTGTTTACCAACAGCAACACCTCCCCCTCAACATTTTTCCAAGAATCTACCTAATCACCATACCCACGTCAACCGGAAAAACAAACCACCACACCGCTGCTGCTACTATACTGCGCCTACTCTCCACGCGCACTCTGCCAAAGTAAATCCGACGCTCGGCCTACCGCCCGCTCTCCCGCGTGTTTACGTAAGCGGAGAAGAAGAAGAAGAAGAAGAAGAAGATCGCGCTTATTACCACGTCAATGCTCGCGCGAGAGAGAGAAAGAGCCAGACAAATTTCAAGAGAGAGGTTGACTAATGTCCGCACGTGCGCGCGGTTTTAGACGCGCGGTGGTGGGGAGATATTGCGGAATAAGTGGAACGACGGATCGGATTTTTGGCCAGTATGCTTGATGTAACAATGGTGTAATTAATGATGGTCGTGAGAGCTGCTGCTCTTCTTTTTAATTAACGGCAAGTAAATGGAAAAAGTTGGAAGGGAGTTAGCTCCGCGTGCTGTTAACAAATTAAACATTGATTTTTCGCGCTTCTGTGTGTAATACTGAAAAAAAGCCCGGCTAACGAGCGAAGATTCCCGGGACTAGCGGGTAATCATTATTATGACTATTACTGCGCACGCACTCGCTCGTGCTAGCGAACTTTGCTTGTCTTTGGCCTTAAATCATCAGTCGGATGGAATTCAAGTTTTCCCAGCGTTAGCTGTTGGGAAGAATTAGAGTTTCATCGTGTAGTTGTTGGAAGAAGAAAATCGGGCTTCTTCAATGTTTAAAGCGTTTAATTCGCGAACTGTCAAGTTCTGGTTCAGCGTCTCGACGTCTACGAATTTTATAAATGGTGTGGTGCTGAGTATAGAAATAGAAAATTATAGAGAGAAGAAAAAATTTTTTTTCGGTCGTAAATTATTTGTCTCGACATAATTGCTATTACAAAAGTTGGATAAGAGAAGACCAGGAATTACGCATTACATAAAGATGTATATTCTAAAATAAAATAAATCGCGCGGCATAAATATATCATGGCGAACCGTGTATTATAAGCTATCATAAAGATATCAAATAAATGTCTTAAAATTCCCACCTCTCCGTACATATTTTACCGAAAGTCAAACACTCACCGTCCAACCTCATTTACCCTACGAAAAAAAAAAACTAGAAGAGAAAGATCTTTTCACAACGCTGCAGCAACTTCGTAACGTCCAAACTCACTTCGGCCCCTCTATTCTCCTCCACCTCATCCCTCGCCTAATTCTCCCGCGGCGCCGAAAGAAGTTTACGGAGAAAAAGCGCCTCTCTCTCTCAGAAAATCATCCAGCAAATAGCCTTACGCGAAAATCACTTTACCCCCCGGGGCGAGAGTCTCGCTACAACGAACTCAAATTATCCGCCGCTATATAATGCTGCGCGCAGCATTAGCGCTCGCTGCTTGCCCTCCTTTTTTTCTTCTTCTTTCATACTTACTCCCGGGGAGAATTTATCACGTCGTCGATTTATATCGGCAGCAGCAGTCGTCGAAGAAGCTGTGCGAGTATATAGAATTCATTCAGCGAAGTGATTGACGAGGACTGCGATGAATCAATCGCCCGGCCGATTAATTAATTGCCCGCCACACGCGCGTTTTGTATCACGCGAATTTACACCTCGCCCAATAATGTTTTCGTTGGCGCGTACAACACTTTTTTTTTGTTATGTAGTTTTCGTAATTAATACAAGCCGTTTGTAAATATTTCGGACGGATGTAGGCCGATCGGTTTGAATAATATGCACACGCGAGAGGTACAATAGGATTATAGAAGGCGGTGAAAAATCGCCAGTCCTCTTTGTCCCCGTTCTCTCTCTCTCTCACTCTCTCTCTCTCTCGCACGTGCACACGCGCGAAATGACGAGCATTGAAAGATTGAAACGGCTATCGTATGGCTGCGCAGCTCTTGTATAATCGAATAATTCCGCGGGGTGTTTTAAATATTAAACGCGCGCTGACACGTCGTTTCCACTCTGATTCGTCATCTCTCTCTTTATCCCTTCTGCCTAATAATATTGTGTCACCAAACAGCGGGCATTGTCATACGTAAATACTTCGAAAGCGGTTCTTTCTCCTCATATTTACATTTGCATGGAGGTGATAGATTTTTTCTACGATTGGGACGAACAATTACGCGCGTATAAAAAATTTCTTCGTTTGAAACATTAAAAGTTCATTAATTACAAGAAAGAATATGTCATCCCAGAGTGATCCCATAAAAAAGAAACAATCATACTGCAATTAAAACAAACAAAACATCCGGAATTCCCCTCTGAAAAAATTTCTTAAAAAGTAAAAGACCTGCTATGCTCAAGATGCTCAGTCGAGAACCACTCGACTCCGGAGGGAGGGGACAAACGGAGGGTACAATCTCACCGCGACACTCTTTTTTCCCACCAACACCGCTAAAACGCGCGCGACTGGAAATGAGCCAGCGCTTTTTAACGGCACCGCTAACCTAACCCCCCACCCCGAAATGAACTCGGACCGCCGCGGGCAACGAAGTAAATTCCCGCCGCTCTCAGAGAGAGAGAGAGAGAGAAAATATCAAGGGAGCCTTTATTTGGACGCCCGGCAGTGTGGAAATTGGAGGCGCTTTTTCGCCCCGCGCGATTGTGTCGGGTGCCTTCGCGCAGAGGAGAGTAGGATACGGCCGGGAGTTTTTGGCACGAGAATGGAAGCGCACTGCCTGGTAAGTGGCCGATCCTTTGAGCCTTAATTTTTGGAGGAGAGCAGAGAGGCTCTTAAAGAAGGAGGAAGAAGAAGAGTATGCTTTGACGTTTGTAGTTTGATTGCGTGGAGGTCGGTAGGTAAAATTAGGAAGTAATAATGTTTCACGGTTTGGCACATTTATAACTGTTTCTACTCTGTACGACGCAAAACAGAACTTGCGGCAGGTGAATGGAAATTATAATAATAAAGCCCAAAATACTTTGAAGTTTTCTTTATTCCAATGAATCTTATTCATAGGTTCAACGCAAAAGACTAATCACTAATGGGAAATCTATCTTCTTTCTAGCACCGCGGTTTATTTACTATCAAGAATGATGAATTTATATTATATATAAACTCTATTTTGTACTCACATTCAATTTGAAAAGCCACAAATCCCCCTGAATTTCTCAACCACTAAATACCACTTTTAGGAGAGCTTATTGCTCGACTTACTCGTGTCCGCGCGATTAAAAACCCCGCTGCTGCACACTTCTCATAACCGTTCTCTCGCGATCGGCGCACTATACGGCGCGAGGCCATTCCTCACCCGCAATGAGCGCGGGGTGTAATTGCCTCTGGCGCGCGGCAATGTAACACACGCCGAGAGAGGGCTTAATGAAATTACGGCGCGTCGAAAATAAATGTTCGATGGGCCGCGGGAAATCGGCGCGTGCAACTGCGAGTAGTTTTGTTGATTGTCGCAGTTTGAGGGTGTCGTTACGTTTATGTTGGTTACGTGACATGTAAGTGATGATGATGGTTGGTAATCGGATGAGTAACTTTCGCTATAAATCTGTATTTTCGAATTCGAAGATAACTTCCAATCGATTCGTGTTATCGGGAATTTATTTTAGGAATCAATGAATATCTATTCTGTGATGAAACGTTCTAATTTGATTATACTGTGGAATCTACTTCTTAGCCTAATGAATATTGAAGTCTGAAGCTAAAGTCTCTTAGTTTGCACTAAACATTGTACAAACTAACGACTTCGACATCGAAATGATGCTCCACACTGTCCTCCTACTCGTCATAGCATAGAGCAACAAATTCGGGATAGGTGTAACAAATTAGCAACAAATTATGGTGTAGTTTTCATAGTGGCGGCCATTAGTGGCGGTGCTATTTTAATAGACATGCGAATTACAATTTGTATAATACATTAGATAGAAAAACAAATACACGATGACGAATACAAACATAAACGCACCAAATAACATACAAAGTCAGAGCTCGAATAATTTCAATGCTCATAATAATATCCCGCACGCGCATATAGTATTTCACCATCGCCGGCGCCGTTCATTAAATTTTTAATCAAGCGTGCAATTGGCCCCGGCACATCGAAAGCAATTACTCCCTATCCCTCTGTCCCCCGTCAACTTGCCGAAAGACAGAAAGCATCAATTATACAAACGAGTATACACGGACGGGGCTCGGACAATTACGCATTCTCGATCGATCAACTCTAAAACTGTCCCCTACACACTCGCAGCCAGACGTATATAATACACATCGATCCAAATTCGTGAAATATAGAACGCGTGGAAATCAGGCTACCTACTACTACTACTGTGCCACACTCGCGTGTGCACGGGAGAGAGAGAGAAATAGAAAAGCGCGACGTTAACAAATGAGCGACTCGCGGAAAATCCGCGCATATATACGTTGCGGTATATAGGTTCCCACTCGTCTCTTCTTCGCTCCTTTTTTTTTCTTCTCCGCGTGTCTTTTTTTTTCTCTTGTGCGTGGGGTACATTGTTATACGGGCTAGAAATACGCCTCGGGCCGTTATGCAACGTGATAATAATAAAACGACGACGACGGGGCTAATTCGGCGGCGAGAGGAGGAGATTGATGTGACACGGTGTGTTTGCGTGTGTATGAGATCTTGAAATCGTAAATTCGTCTGATTTGTTGCGTTTTCGCTCGCTGTATTGTATCTTTCTCGGCGTTCTTTTCCGTAGAAGTATACCACCGCAGCTTTTCTCGTATCTCTCAATTCAGAATGTATGTACATAACTAAACATTCAACCGCGTAAGGCAGAGACCAAAAACTATGTTACCCGGAGCACGACAAGAATGCCTTACCACAAACAACGCACTCTCCCTTCCCAAAAAGAACTATACCAACGTTCTTCCTCCGCTATGCATTGAATTAAAAACACTCGCCCCGACAAACGCAATGCGCAATTACGCAAAAAAGTACACCGCACCGCAAGCAGCTAGGCTAATCCAATCCCTCGGCAAACCGCGCAAAGAACGGGAGATAACATAATGCTATAGGAGAGGGAGGAGGGGGGCGCCGACGTAATTAGTTCCGAGAGGCCGGCGCACCTTGCACCATCGAGCAGAAATTACTTGCGTTCTCGTGCGTGCGCGCGCGCGAGTATTTTAAGCCCCGGGGCAAGGTTGCACACACATCGGTGCGCGGATGTAGTAGTTTCTCGTATTTTAGCGAGAGAGCACCGTATGCGTTAGTTTAATTAAATTGTTAACGAGGAGGGGAAAGTTAAGTATATAGAGTGTACGTACGTACGTCTTTTCTACGCGATGGTGTGTATGTGTTTGTAGGTAAACGCTTATATATATGGCGTCGATGATTTATTATCGCATTACGTTGCGTTGTGTAAACTTTCAGCGTTCGCGCGACGCGGTTAGTTGTTTTATTTACGCGCGTGCGGTGGGGTCAAAGAGGCGCGAATTTGAATAATCGAAGCCCAATCGAAAACAAACAAACGGCCGCGCGCGCTACTCTCTGTATAGATCCTTTAGCTGCGAGCTATATTAATTGATCCGATTCGCCGCGCCGCGTATTTTTGTTGCGCGCGTATTATTATATACAATGCGCTAAGGAAACACTGTCCCAACGCGCGCGACGCGTACATAATACCCATTCATATCACCATACAAAAGAAGTCCGTTATACAAAAGTTGTATAATACACACTTCTTCGTTTTTCTCTCACTCTAAAAATGAAACGCTAATTATCGCGATATAGAATACGCACAGGGGGATCGAGCCGCGGTTGACCGCTCGGCTCAGATAAGCCAGCTGCCAAAAGCAAGCGGCAACGACGATTCATCATCGGGAGGGTAGAGGAATACCGCCTTATCTCGGTCGTCGGGCTGCACACGAGCTGCTCTCTTGCTCGGCTTTTCCAGCCCTCGAGGGTAAGTACTTGGAATTTGGGCGTTTAGTTGGAATCCTTCATGTTTTGGAAATTACGCAGGTGTCAGTAGAAACAGGCGAGTATGGTAGGACGATAAGCTATGAGTTTCAGATGTTTATGGCATACATTACCGTAAAGTAAAAATCCAAGACCAAGAATATTGCAAGACATTGACATAAAAGTCTTGTCAAGACAATATTCCTGTACCAAAACTAGTATCGAGGATTTTTAATGTCACGGACAAAAACAAACTATATATGTCTCATAAAAAGGGCTGCCCTTGACATTCGAATCCTAGAACCGCAAATCTCGTTATTACACGACCCCACAATCAATACGGAACCACAGCGACTTTGAAAACTCCCTAATAGATATTCCACCGTTATATATATATATATTTTTCCCCCATATACTTCCCCGGCGGCAAAAAGGGCTCCCCTCCTCGCCACCACCTAACCTTTCCCCGAACCCGGAACTCTCCTTAACTCTCCCTTTTCCCACAGCCTTCAACTTCTCCTTCCTCCTCCTGTATCGGCGCGACAGGCATGCGCCCCGCCCGAAAAGCGGGTCCCGGGCGCCAAACAGATCGATAGCCGCGGCTGCCGACCGCCCGCTCGTATCATACACACACATAGTGGCAGGTGCTGCGCCGGCAGACGAACCAGAAGAATTACACAAGAAGCGAGCCGCAAGTGTGAAAAAGAATATAGATCTCGCGGGGCAAACTGAACGTCTGAATATGGATGGAGCATAGAATCGAATCATATAGGAATATAGGTTGATACAGTTATATATACCTGCCGCTGATGGAATTAAGGCAGCCGCGTGTTAAAAGCACGGCTTTTATAACCCGATGAGAGGGTCCGCCGCGGCGCGTGTAAATCACGCGATAAAGATACGGATCGCACGAGCGGGGGGCGAGCTTCGTCAGTAGCCTTAAAGGCCCGATAGCGCGCGTTTAAATCAGTCTTACGAAGTGAAATAATTCTTAAACACGTGTTTCTTGCGCGGGGCTGTAAATTTTTCTCCAGTTAGTAGGTTAAGCGTCTAAGTGTTTATGAGTCGGTGCTTGATTGATGGTGAAGTTATCGGAAGTTTATTTGTTCTCAATTTCTCTATCAATAACCTCTTTGGGTTTGTTGGCACGTCCTTTCAGCTAGAGCCGCGAAGAAAATGTGTTTCAAAGAGATCGAAATACCAGCTAAACCGTATATACTTTTAACAGAAATACTCTTATCTCCAGCGACTGCCAGCTCAACACTTGCGCCCAAAACCTTCGCTCCTTACCTATAGCACTACACCTGCACTATACATCCTCGCTTCCCTCTCTCAGCAGACAAATCGCGGCGATCCGCGTAAACGGTATAATTAGGCCAGCCGGCACCTCACGTCCGATAAATCCCTCTCTCCGCACAGCAGCGCTCGCCTCCTCCTCATTCTTATCAACGGCGGCTAATCGCCATAAATACGTATAACCCCGCACGTAACGCTCGGCATTGAAAAAGCCTTCGGAGAGGAAGACAAATAGCCGGCCGTCACGCGTAGTACTACACCGATAAGCATGCTACTACGTAGCCAAGCGCGTGCGTTGTTGTCGTGTATATAGTGCAGCAGCGCACATCACGCGAGGCCCGAATTTTCAGCGATATTTGCAGCGTCTATAGAGCTATAGTATATCGATCGGCGCTCTTGAGGCTCTGGATTTATCTCCGCGGTTATTTTTAGCAACGATCGCGTGTATGCGAGCGCACGTGTACACGTGGCTGCAAATGTATATACAGCTATAGGGAATGCGATTTCTTTTCGGTGGATATACAACGACAATGCCAGAGACACGCACGCGGGCGAGTGAGTGAATTATAGAGAGATCATTGCTTTCCACCTCGTCATCCGTATACAACAACCTTTCATCCTCCATCTTCTTCAAAGCGAAACCGTTAATTGGCCGAAATAAATGGCGACCGCGTAGCTCTCGAAATTTCATGCACTCTATAACCACGCTCGTCCACTCGTGAATTGGTAAAGGCCCGTTGCCACGACACGTAACGTCGTTATGTAGCCCTATACCCCCCAGACTACATGCCGCTGGGACTATTATCCCAAAGTGGCCGGCCGACGGTGATGATTCGAAGAGAGCGAGAAAATGTGTGGGTCGGAGCTTAGTGGAAAAATTATAGCGCTGAAGATGTTCGGAGCTCATATCCATCGATATTTTTAAGCAGAAAAATAAGATTTATTATAATAGATACAAGGGATACGATTACAACTCCAAAGGCATCAGGAATTAAATAACTTTTTATCACAGCGGCCGGATCGAAGCCGTGCGTACACGTCGATTATTCTCCGGATAATTTACATCGCGGCGCGCGCGCAGCTCCAAAAGAAAAGGGAAACTGCTGCTGCCGCCCGTATACCTCATAAATATCGCGGAAAAGCGTATAATGAAAATTCACGCTAATCTCGCGGAACTCGCGGCGCGAGAACCAATTTAACAACGGTGCGAAAGCGAGATAAAGCTTTATCCGATTCGCTTGCGGTGGCGGCCGAAGGGGAAAGAAAAAAGGAAACCGTATATATCCGCGAGGCTGTTCTCTGCGCGAACATAACTTGCGAACTTTGCGCAGGGCGGTGGAGGCTCATGAATTTCAGATCGAAGAATTTTCCAGCTCTGATGTATATCCCGAATAATAAGTGCCGTTGTTATAATTAACCTTTGTGATGTGTACCCGCCGCCGCGACGATAATTATATTCCATGCATTTCTAAATACTCCCTCCGCACGCATATCCTCCTTAATTGGCAATCGGCTCTCGATTTAATTCTCCCTCTCGCGCAAAAAGTGCGACAAAAAAGGCAAGAGAGAGTGCTAATGGCGTTAAAAGTTCCATTAGCGCGCGCACACCTACGGGTCAATCAAATTCTAATGGCTGTGCGCAACGATTCAAGAAACGCGCGAGCAAGGGAGGCTTCGATCGGCCCGGTATTTCGCCAGCTGCTGCTGCGCGCTAATGCGGTTGCGGTGCGAGCCATGCAGCCGAATTAGCTGGTTCGGCGTATGTGCCAGGTTGAAAACAATGGCGTCGAGGCGTGGAATGGAGCGAGAGAGAGAGAGAGAATGCGAGTGGATTAGAACGTGAAAAGTTATGAGAGTGGATTTTTGAAGTATGCTGGGTTAGTTTTGAATTATTGTTTTTGATACTAGATTGATTTTGGATATTAGGTTATATGATAATACAATTGTTAGTTTAAAGCTACAATTATTGAGTTTTTAATATGCTATAATTAAATTGCGTTCGACACGCCATTAATCAATTGGAACCGAACGGTTATCAAATAAAATACCACTCAATTAATGTTTTTTTGTAAAAATCCATCGTGACACACGCGTTTTCCTTATACAACAATTAGACTTGGCTTATTCTAAACTGAAAGGACTTTCCGCACTGTCCACGACGTAACTTCGACCGCCAGAACATCCTCGTAAAAAGGGGCCAACCATATTCCACGCACATATTCATCAATCACTGTGCCATCGCCGGGAAATTATCCCTCCCTCCCGGCAAAGTAAAAAAGCCGACGAATTCATCATCGTTCTGCCACGAAATATTCCGAGTGCTGCACTCCACCTTTTTTCCCCTCCCCGAAATTTCGACACTAATCGCCCTCGGTACGAAGAAAAAAAACACACATTAACGCGCCCACGCGCCAAAAAAAAGCGCGCGGTAATTGGCCGTTAATCGATTATCCATACACAGCATGTTTTTCCCTTTTCTCCCTTTGTCCCTGCGAAGCCGACAAATTGCCGGTTCGCGGCGCTTAATCGCTCGTCGAATATTTATGGAAGAAAAAAAAGTTATCGATGGCGCGAGGTGCGAGAGGACCGTTGCTGTTGTTGTTTACCGTTGTTTGACTCGATTATTGCCGCGCTGCGTTTCGTGTTTCTAGTATTTATAGCGCGGAGCTGTGTATAGTGTGTTATATATCGAAAATCTTGTGAGTGTGAATAATAGATTTTGATGTTTAGGCACGTTTGTTTGCCTAATTCGATAGTGAAAATTTGATGAGTGATGGATATAAAAATGCGATTCGTTCGATTTCCGGTGTTAATTTTAATAACAAAATGCGACGCGTGTGCTTGTATACGCAGGATTTATCAATATTCGCCATTAATGACTAAAAGCGTTGATTTAACGCAACAGTTGCTCGTTTGAAAGATAAAACAAACGAAAACTTTTTATCGTACCTCTTTTGATCAAAATATACAATCAATACACAGCCAACAAATTTCAATTCACTGTGCGAAAAGATTAAATAGACTACCAAAAGTTCACTTTTCAGCTAAAAATACATTGCTTTTTATTTCGTATAGAAGAAAATTTTCAATCTACCGCGACATCGTATGAGAAGGGGACGAAAACTGCGCTTTACGAGGGTCCGGACTCGAGCGATAAGACTACACTCGCCTCTCTGGAAAAACTTTGGTGTGAGAGAAAGAACGAAGATTCCCCTCTTTAGAACGAGCGGCTTGTTTTATTTCACTAAGGGTGTCGAATTTTCTTCGATCATCGGCCAAAATGACATCGTGGGTCGAACGAGCGACGTCGAATGTCGAATTTTCTCGGATGGTTAATTAATTGAATTTTATCGGACTACAATAACGATGTAATAAGGGCGAGCAATTTTACGATAATGCGGTGTAAAGAGTTTTACGAGGAAGCCCCACGTATCTGATTAGAAACTTTGTTCTCGAAAAATGTGCTGAAAGCCGCGGCTATGTTCAGGAAAGAAACTATAAAGCGCGTGCAATGATGCCCGCGGCCTAATCGGATCATCATTTTCAACTGAATACACTAACATCGAAAGCCCGTGTGCGCTAATCGGCTTATGAGTCATCCGATTATCGCGTTTATAAAACCGCGCAATAAATTTGCTGCTATATCAAGAAATTATAATTTCATTGCCTTCGGCAATCGCGTTAGCGCTCATCGAAAAATCGATATGCAATAGAGTTTGACCCCGAGGAAGGACGAAAAGTCGCGAGGAATAAGGATTCGCTCATTTTTCCGGAACAAACAGGAGGAAATTTTGTCTTGGATTACGGCCAAAAGCCGCGCGAGAATTATGCGCCCTTTTTTCTGGAAATGTAATAATAAGGCCATGCGCGTTTCTTCCCTTCGTCACGTTATATTTCCAAGAGTAATTTCGACAGGCGGTAAACTTTTGCGCGTGAGGCCGCTTGCGATTACAAGCGAAATTATACGAAGCCTTTGAGAGGAGGAAGTTTGAATTAACTCGCGCGGGCTCTGGTTGAATAGACGATGAGGCGAGCCGACAATGCGCGCGCGCAGCTTTTTGGAGGAGAATTGCGACGAGCGAGAGAAAATTAGGGACGAATGCGACGTAGAGGCGAGGAGAGAATTAATGGATTAAGGTGTGTGGGGGTTGAACTTACGTATTGTCGGGTTACTTATGTGTTGATGGACTGATTTTGAGACTCACCTGAAACAAAAAGAGAAATACGTTAAATATTGTCTTTGCAAAATTAATGTATAATAAGTATATAATATTTTGAATATATATTTCTATGAAATCATTTACCTAACACAATGTTAGATGAGAAGATTATATATCTGTACTCTTGGTTCTCAATATAAACCTGAGTACAGATCAAAATTTTTGTTTTTCGTGATAATCGACAGTAACTAATCACTATGTTTTAAAAATAACAAAAACTCGCGATTAAAAATAAAAATATGCGCGCTTTCAATCTTCAAAATCTTGTGTCCAATCACCACCAAACCCATTCCATCCTAATTCTCCCCGAAAATTGAAAGATGAAAATTACCCGCCGCCGAGAAGCTTTCCTTCCTTCCTTCCCCTCTTGAGCACACCGCGGAGATAAAGGCGAGCGCGGGGGGAAGTAGAATTGCTCGCTTTCTTTCTTATTTATCCTTTTTGCCGCTCGACCTTTTCGAATTTCGCGCGTTCCTTTGTCTGCGCAGCTCTCCCGCGGGACAGAGAGAGACAGACGTAGTTTTTGTTCGATCGGACAATGCTCGCGATTCGCCGCCGCAAGAGGCTTTCAGCGCGATTACGAGCTTCACCGTGTACACGTATATATATGTATGTATGTACCTGCGTCGCGCGAGATTAAAAGATGGGATGTCATGTATTTGCGTAAGGGAATAATAGTAGGACAAGTTTGATAATTGGATTAAGTATTACCGAGTTACGGATAGTAGCTTGTACAGTATGCTACCGACAATTGCTAATTTTCCATATTACTTTTTCGATTCGCATAAACACTTCTCATACTATTTTGGTAGGATATTGCATTCTTTGATTAGCAAGAAACGTATCTTTTTATTGTGCTTGAAAACTTAGCAGAATCAAACATAGAAATTAAAAAAATGTTACAGTTAATAATTTATGCTTAATAATTTATTTGACATTTCTCATAATTTCATACACCTAAACGACGTTTAACCGATTCGATCAGTGCATAACATGACACCCTTAATAATAATTTTCATAACAAACTGTCGCGCGCCTCCCACACCCTCGATCCTGACCT
Organism: Torymus auratus; assembly: GCA_900474315.1. Classification (NCBI taxonomy): domain Eukaryota; kingdom Metazoa; phylum Arthropoda; class Insecta; order Hymenoptera; family Torymidae; genus Torymus; species Torymus auratus. The sequence continues at coordinate 13,745 of UXGD01000537.1, read as the reverse complement.
CCGCACATTATCCCCTGCAAAAAGCCGCGCAAAAAGCCGACGGCAGTCTAAACGTTTGCGGAAGCAATCGAGCCCCGGAGGGTGAGGAGAAAAATCTCTCTCTCTCTTCTTATTTCATCGGCGCCGAGCGGCCGACTGACTGACGCGAAATCAATAGCCAACGAGGACACATAGCGCACGAAATATATTCCGTCTGCGCTGTATAGACGGAGTTAATTGCTCAGAAGGGATCAGAGCCTTTTAGATTTGCATGTATTGTACGTATTATTTTTATATATTCTATACCTAAAAGAGTTAAAATAAAGGTTCTAGCGAAAAACTCGTTACCCCCGGCAATCGGTAATTAACAATTATAACAACAACGTGAACGATTGCTTCCCTCGCTACATTTTCACAGGGCGCTTCATCTCGGCAAACCTCGCGCCGCGGGAATATTAATCGGGCGGCCTCTGCGATAAGGAAAATCCTTAATTAATTTCGCACCGCGGTTTCTTTATTAACGCCCAACCATTGTCTCTCCTCTCGGCCGCAGGAACTTTCACTCAATCATTCTTTCTTTCTCCCCCGCGCCGAGTAGTAGGTTTATTCGCGAGATAATCTGCGCGCGGCTTAAAGATCCCGGCCGCGAAATATAATGAGACTTCGATTCAATTAAAAGCTATGTATATATCTCGAAAAAAACAAATATCTACCTGGAAATTGCCTCATCACGAGGCTCAATTATCGCAGTCAGCGAAAAACCGAGGAGGCGCCGGCTGGAAAAAGTTCGAGCGTGTATAAGCCTGTGCAGAGCTGAAATTGGCGGTGCGCGGCGGGGAGGCCAAATCGAATTCGCCGCGCGCAATTCCAATTGACGGCGGCAGCGAGGGGGGAAATGGCGGGATTTCCGGTTCGCCGTTTATGCGCCCGCGGGATGTAAAAATTTTTCGGCGAGGCAGGAAGTAGTCCCTCATTTCGAACAAGAGAGAAACCACATTAATCTGTCACAATCGCTTCTCAATCCAACCAATGATTAATAATAAAAGCGGAGCCCTCAGGGCTCAAGATTTTTTGGCAATTGCGGCGAATTTTTGCGCTCTGATAAATCGCTTTCTCTCTTTCCCGTTTTCGGTTCATCGCGCGACCCATTTATGACGGCACTCGTGGTGGCCGACGGTTATTAATCGTGCGCCTCGTCGCGCGCGACGCGAGCCGATTGTTTCGATGCGCGCGCCCGCGCGCGTACGTGACTGGCTTTCTTTTCCGGCCAACAATTCTCGTGCACCGCGCTGAGACGGCGAGAGATCAATCATCGTGCCCCGGTCATATGTTTTCGGGGGTTGTGCTGGCTATTTATTTAAAGCTGTTTTGGGTCGTTCGTAATGATGGCTTGTTAGTGTTGAGGAGGAAAGTTGCTGGAAGTTGGTAGAACGCTAGTGTTTTTGAGTTTTTGTGAATATAATATGTCGTGGCGAGGAAACAAGAAATTACATTTTCATATCAACTGTGACAGAAAAAAATCTATGTCTTACCACACTCATCTGTTTCTACTACTACCCTGCATTTATAAATACTACAAAACAAAATATTCCACTCCTTCATCAACTATTAAATTTCGACCATCAAAATAAATTCTAAAAAACCTTCCCCCAAACCCCAAGCAGACATCAGCCAACCCTATCCTACCCTAACGTCCCGATAATCAGGTCAGCGGACCATTCGTCATACGTCCTTCGCGCCAAAACTTTTCGCCACATCCTCTCCCCAATTCCACCCTCGTGTACGTCAGCCTAAAAATCGTCTTTGTCGGCGGTGCGCGCAGCCTCTCCGTCACTGCCTGGCGCGGCGCCAACGACAGACCACCCCTTTCGTGTTGTCCCCGCCAGCGCGCGAGTGAACGGAAGAAGTCACGACGACGAGTGGCTGTCCATTAACGGCGGAATTCCGCGCGCCGAGCGGCTGCTGCTGCTGCTTTTTACGACGCGGTCGTCCGGCACGGAGTGAGCTCGATGTCGATGGATATAGGGGAAAGAAGGGGTTTGTTTACGAGTGTTGGAGAGCGGCTGGTGGTGTGGGGTAGGTTAGTGTTGGATAAATTTAATTTTTTCACTGGACGACGTAATAATACTGGAATGGAAGTAACTGTTGGTCAAGTCTATGGGTCAATGGTACCAGACAAATGACAAAAAAAAGGCTTTGACAGTGGATCAGAATCTCTTATATTGGGCATATTTATCTTTTCATATTTGTTCGCCAATGGTACGGCAAAAAGTAATTTTTCACTCGATATATGAGGATGAATTTTTGCGAGTTGGACTTTTCCATCACTCGTCGACAGCCTTCTTTATTTATCATATAATATTCATACTTAATATCAATACAGTGAAACATTCGAATATTCATCTCTTCACTTCTCGTATTACATTCCGTCCAAAAATACGCAAAATACTTCAACCCCATTATACCCTCTAATTCCACGAAATCTCCAAACATTATTTCCATCCAAAACACGTCTCTCCAATCATCGACCCAGCGAAATTAATTCTAAGAAAGCCATCAGCCGCCACATTAAAACCGCGCTACTCACTCCCTCTTCTCCCATCGGCATTTCGTCTTACACGACTATAAACGAAGCCCCCGTACAAACACGCGCTCGGCAATCTCCCGCGCACTTACTACTTATACGACGCGTCGAAAGGAGAGTGAGAGAGCGCGCACGTGCTCTTCGTATAAACGTGTAAGTATATACGCGCCGCGTGTATTAATACATCGCGCGGCGCAGGTCGTGCAGAAATTTCCGATATACATGAGACAGTCGGCCGAGGACGCGGGGGTAAATCACGGGCATGGGGTGAGTGTGGTAGAGATGTTGTAGTTGTTCGCTTGGTAAGGACTAAGTGATGCCTTTTTGTTTATTATTTCAAAGTAATTTGAGATTTGGAGAATTTCTGCACCTTACCAGTTGTCGACCTTCTATCCTTTTTACCCACGTGCAGGTTACATCACATGCTTTGCGAGAGTACGTATGACATAAAGAGTCGCCATCTGGCAACTCTGGTTTCGACATGTGATTGTTTTATATTTACATGTAAAACGCTGACAAAGAATATATGTAATTATAGGAGTACCTATATATAACGAGTGATGTGAATAATCATACCAAAAATACATTCACATTATCCACTCTCCAATAGCTATACAATTATCTTCCTATAACAATGCACTATTTACAGCCACGCAAATACTCCGCAGCTTTTTATAACTCGAGTAACCACGAGCTTTTACCACTCGAAATACGCGTCCGCATACATCGACCAATCAATCCGGGATACTCTACCCCCAGCCCTAATAACTCACATCCGCAGAATAATTCAAACCTCGATTTCTGTCGCTAACACCGCGATTTATTAATTTCGACCCACTTCTCGACGCGTACATGTGTGTCTTTTCCGCGTGAGTCAAGGTCGCGCCGATGAAACGCCATCACGCGCGGTCAACGTCGGTATTATTTTTGACCCTCGCTCGAGCGAGCGAGTAATCTTTTACGACTTCCTGGTTGCGCCCGCTGAGTAGTATCGGAGCGTGGACTGCGGTCTGACGTAAAGTGCACTGATGTAGGTGTAACGATGGTCTCGGTCTTGTAGGAGTGTTTTTCAAGGGTGAATTGAATCTCTTTTTAACATCACTATACATAAGTTACCAACGTATAGAAATGTATTGAATTAGCGAATTATAATTTAATAATTTCCAAGTATGTGCGCACCATCATAATTAGTGCATTGTCTATAAATAATAAGTATAATGAGTATGGCAAGGGTAATGAAGGCACAGCCAGTTATAGGCTAATCATAAAAAGAAATAAAAGTTATTGTTTGATTTGCGTGAATTTTTTTCACTTTCCACTTCAGAAAAATATGAATGCTTTCACCTACAAAATTAGCGTTGTAAGCTGACTCAGTGCGAATATTTTATTTTATGCCATTCTATTTCCAGCCCATATCCAACCGCGCATAATACCAAAATAATACCGTATTATAGTTTCCGCGTACTCGTTTCCCAATTTCCCGGCCATTCCATACGAATACTTTCCCGCGCGCCAAACTTCAAAACGAATAACGTAACGCGCACTCGCGTACGTCATTATCCGAACTTTATTCTTTCACCCCCTCCACACACACACACACACACATAGTAACAACTCTCGCTCATTCGAACAACGGAAAAAGCGAACAGTCGCGCGTAAGCAACGCGCGAGCGAGGTCAGCTAGCCGCGGCCGAGCGTGAAATAGCGACGCGCGCTCGCGCGAAATTCGCGCGAATCGCCCTGGCGGAAAAAATGGGGGAGCGAGAGAGCGTGGCGAGAATGGAAAAAAGAATAATAATAATAATAAAGGGACGCGGAATCGAGCGACCTACTACTTCTTCACCCTCTCTCATTCTCCCGCGAGATACACACACACACACACATCCACACACACACACACACTGGTAGGTGGATTTCATTAAAACAATAAAATTTTTTCGCACGCGCGCGTACGCCAGTCATAAAGTGTCGCAGTAATTAAACTAAATTTTTCAGTGCGCCTGCTCCCTGCCTTTTTTATAACCACGCTGGTGGTCGTGTGAGATTAAAAGTTTGGGATTTGAGGGGCTGCGCACGTCGCGCGAGCGATATAAAGCGATGCGGTGTGTAGTATCTCTTTTCGCGAGGATGAGTGTAGGATGACTAATACGATTACTCCGGCGACGGCGAACGCGTAACTTTATGGAAAATTCAAAACGTGAAATTAGAGAGCGAAAAAGTACACGAGGTTCGTTAATTAAAACGCTTTCACCTCGTCTAAAAATAAAGTCGGCGCTGTAATAATTGTTGCTCGGCGAAGTGCACACGACGACGACGACGATGTGCTGCGCGATGTATGTACAGGCCGCCCTCCAAAGCGAGCGCAGATGAAAAATTAACGAGAGGTCGGAGAGTGCGCTATAGGTACGTCGATATATATACCTGGTTCGGTGCAGGCAATGTTTTTTTAGTGATATTTTTTCGAAAAGGATTGGTATGATTCATATATCGTTTTTTTTTTATTTTTTAAAATACCTATAAAAAATGTACAGTTATATCGTTACGTCGTTTAGAATACGCACATGAAAAGATTATAAATGAAATGTAGCAAGATTGATGTCCCAGTATAAGTTGACAGTAGTAGTCGACATCTGATGCTACACTTTTCTCTCGATACACCTATGTAATTTAAACAATATTAATGTTTTCATCAAAAGTATCGTCCAAGATCTCCAATAAAAGAAAAATTTTCGAAAGAGCCGTAACATACTGCTGATATGCAAATTTGTCGATGGTTACTGCCACTGCAATTCGTTTCGATAGATATTACCTTTATACTTTTGTAAAGAACCGTTATAGCGAAGATCGAGTCTCACCCCCAACTAAGCTTCCGATGCGAAACCACAACCAAATAACGACATAGCGAAAGAGCGACTCGCGCAAGGTGAAGCCAATATATAGATAAACTTTCGCGAGCGAGCGCAAAGTTATTTTCAACTTCAGCAGGTTAATAAAAATTGCCCTCCCCTGACTATCTATAGCCCGCAATAATAATAACAACAGCGGCAGCAGCAGCGACATTCATAATAATGAAGGGACGCGCGAGTATAAAACGGCGAAGGTTTTCATTATTACGTGCATTTTAATAAAACCGCTCCCGGATATAAAACTCGTGTGCGATATATCGATTGCTATATGTATATGTGTATGTACGTCGAAAAATAAAAGCGAATTATTATTGCAGGCTATACGCTGAAATCCTTTCGGGCTCAAAGAAAATCGCTCTCGCACGTGTGTGTGTGTATATAAATCCATCAAAAATTCAAAAGCGCGCGCCGCTGGGAAAGAGGAGGCAGGCAAGCTATCATAAACGTCGTATCAATCCTCGCGCGCGCATCAAAAAGACGAGGAAAAAACGGAGAAAAGGTATACTTATAAGGTGAAATACAAAGCTCGACTATTTTTCAAAACGACGGCGGCGCTCAAAACTCTCCTCTTTTTCGCTGCGCAACGCTGTGTACACTTCTCATGTGGAAAGGGTAAAAGAGGTAGGATTGGAAGAGGATGAAAAAAAGAGAGAGAAGAAAGAAGAAAAATAGATACCAGAGACTCTCTCTCTCTCTCTCTATTGATAATCGAGGCCGCAGCGGGCGTTTTATTTATAAACAACAACCGCGTATTTCAGTCATCCACGCGAGCGAAAATAAAAAAGAAGGGATCAATCGGGAGATATCCAAGCTCTACTCCGACTGCCTTTTAGTGTCTGCATGATTTAATTGGCGTTTTATGCATTAACAATAGATCGCGCGCGGCGCTGAAAGGGAGATATTACTTTTATTGGGTTCTCACGCGCGCAGCTGTGTGTACATAAAGTCGGCTCAAGGTTACAGCTGCACTGTCCGTTGTTCACAAGGGGTGAGAGAGCTCAACATCGCGTGAACAAAAAACAAGGAGCTTGCAAAATATCACCTTTACAGCCTACTACACGTCGGAGTAGGCCAGCAGCACTCCATTAATAACACTCACACGTCGTGCAACAATTACCTCGAATTTCTTCCTCTCTCTCTTGCTGTGTAGTCATTACCGCATGCGGTCTAACGGGATGCCATTACCGGAAGCTCTCGGCCGCGTTAAGAGTATTAGGCCTACACATGTGTGTACGTAGGGGGATTCAAAGACGAGGGCGAAGCCATTTGCATTCCCGTATAGGTTAATGCGTAAGTGTGTGTGGGGTGCAGGGAGAAACAGGGTAGGATATGATTATTTAACGGCTCGAGGGAGCTCTGAGTTCTTCATTAAGCTGGCGCGAGGTTTTGCAAGGGTCTGAGCGATTATTAATTTCGAATATATAATATTGTTATGTAAGATGTAAAGGGGTTCGATTGGATTGTTGGCAGAAGTTGATTACCGAGAAAACGTTACTTCACTGAGGCTTTTAGTTCAGGTCTGCAATTTGAGTACAGCATTTACTTGAACCACTAGGTACATAATAAATTAAAAAATTAACCCTTAAAGCTCAAAAGTCCACCCCTAAATCTCATGCTTCTCCGCGACATCAACCGTCGTCACACCCACTCGGAAATAATTCGAAAACACGGCCCGAAAGTTTGCCCATTACTCTGCGCTTTCATTCCCCGCAACAGCGACGCTCGCTACTATATACTATACAACGCATACAGCCAAGATTAAGAAATTCGATGCAAATAGATTACGCCGCCTGTACATGCACTGTATTCATGAGCATGGCGCCGGATGAATATTCATCGCCGGGCGTGTGCGTGCAAAGGACTCGTCGTCGCGTGCCGCAAGGTGAGAGGGAGTAGGAGCGTAGGCCCTGATCCGGTTCGCGTTGTGTTATAGTGCGGGTGGAGGGTGTAGAGTGGAGTCGACGGATGTGTCTTCGCGTGGGGAGGTAGAGTGAGGAATGGTTTTTGGAAATGGCTATAAGTGTTCGCGCGGTTTTTGTAGATTTGCAAAATTGTGTAGATTTGTGAGTAAGATGGCTATGGCGTGTGAGATAATTAATTTTTTAATAATTTTGTTGTTGGTAGTTTGTTTAGTTAACGAATGAAGCAAAAAATGTCAATATCTACTCTTCTTTCAAACTTTCCGAAAAATGATATTTTTTTTTTGTAATTTAAGAAAAAAAACGAATAAAATTCACAATAATTCTCCATTCATCAATACACACAGTTACATATAAAGTTCTGTACCCCCGTCCGCAATTTTCATATAAAATTGACACGAGGCGCGAGCGATAGCCGTGCATCGCGATAAAACTCGCCGCGCGCAATATATATATACGACACAGTTCGCACGTAGCAGCCTTTCAAACGTCTCTCTCGCACTCTTAGACGCGCGCTCATTTGTCCCCATTATATGCCTCCGTATCAACAATAACTCCCTCGCGGTGTCTTGCCAAGTTGCGAAAACAATCACAAGGCGACTCTCCCGCGCCCGACTATCGCTCTCCCATCTTTTGTTAATTTAGTTGAATATCGGCTTCTCGAGTCGAGACAACTGTATATATATATAAACAGGAGTCGTTTGTCGCGCGAGTCTGTTTTACGATGATCGTAAAAATACGAGGCGACCGATCGCGCGAGATACTTTTACGGCTGCATGAGAGGCCGATACGTTTCGAGTGTATATAGACGCGCACACACTCGCCGGGGCTTTTGTCTTTCTTACGTAGTCCGGCGACAGATGAAACGTCGCGGCGATGATGGTTTATTCAAAAGTTGTGTGTATGTGTTTCAGTTTATCCGCTGTGATTCTTCTTTTATCACTACACAATGTCAGACTTTAGTATGACACTTGGCGTATTATTTTTTATATATTTAAAAATACGTGTACGTATGATGGTCAATCGATGTTTTCAATTTTCATGGGATTTTCATAAGCAGTTCCTTTGCTTATTTAAAAGTAAAAGCCGCACAAAGTCGCTTTTCTCAATAAATATTTTTACAGAAACGGACTTTTCGTTCCTCAAAAATAATCAATCCTAATTCTAATGTAAAACCGTAATAAATCATCTTAAATCGACGCCAAAACTTAACTTCCCCTCACCCCACCACCGCCGCGTTTATTCCACCTTTCACCACTTTAATCCACCAACACTATCCTAAAATCCTTCCACTACTGTAGTAGCATATCCACTCGAACACGCTCGCTCGTTCGGGCATGCAAAAACTTCCTGCGGGAACGCTTTAACTGGCGCTCGTAAACCCACCCCGAAAACTCGGTCCGGCCGTGTCCCGGTAATTAAATATGGATTAGGCATTATGCGCGTGCGCGAGCGCGAGGATAAAAGTTATACGGGCCCGTAAAGCTCGATCTCCCCCCGTTGTATAATTTGCATCAAGTTTTTCACAGTGAGGTATAACGGCAGTGCGTAGATATATATATGCGCGGGCTAATTATTGGTGAGTAATTGGTGATGGTTATGTGCCCGAAAAATACTATGGAGACTTTTTTGTGCTTTTTGTGGGATTTTAATTAAAAATTTTGGTTGTTTTGAGCGAACGATGATGGGACGTAAAGGTGATGCTCGTAACACACGCGCATGGATAAAACAAAAGCTCCGGGAAAATGATATTTTTCGTGGAAAATTATTACCATTTTACGATGGTTTATGCTACGTCCGCGGTACGTGGATGACGCATAACTGAGAGGGTCGAATAAATAAAAGGAATAATAATTAATAATAAAATTTATAATTACACAGGCGCGCATGATATGGTATGTGTTCTGCCGCTTTACGATTATTTAATGATACATAATTTTCACAAAGCTGCAGTAAACAGTTAAACTATACTTGTAGCAATATAGACACTGTGACTACTACTACTACAAATAAACTAGAATATTCGCCATATTTCAGAGTTATGGAGTTTATATCGTTACTTAAACTATCCAACAATTTGGCCAAAACAGAATGGAACACTTTCTTCCAGTAGAAACAGCTGAGTACGGCAAGACACCCCGCAGTCGCACCAAAATACACCAGCCAATCGGCCGCATCGATACCATCGGCGCCTCACACGGTGTGTGTGTGTCAGACCCGCTCTGGCGGCGCACGTCAGCCGCAGGTAGATATATACACGTGCAGCACACGCGGAGTGGGTGGGCAGGTCGTCGAAGGCACCTGTTGCGAGAGGCATGTGTGCGCGCGCTCCCCGAACGCTATTATATAAAAATAGCTCGGTGCAGATATGTCCATTGGAGTAATTGCGCGAGTAGTGGGAATTTTTCGTGGTCCATTTGAAAAAATGGAGAGGAAGTTTGGCAGAGCGCGGGGAGATGTATAAATCGCTCGCGTCGAGGGAGTTGGATATATCGCGTCTTATTGGATTCCAAAGTTTTTTATAAACTGCGCGCGGATTTCTATAGTGCTTTATATCGGCGGTTTAATGTTATACTGCGGGTGGAGGAAAAGTAGATTTTTATTGGTTTCCAAGTGACAGTTTCTCTAATGAAATACAATTTTTTTCATCTTTAACAACCATCCATATCCAGAGGTGAAGATCCTCCAGACGTTCGCGATTTCTGACGCATGCATACGAATTGCATACGAAATGCACCCTGTATCATTTTTAAATGAAGTGCGACAAATTTTTGGTTTTCACGGATAATTTACAGATAATTATAGCGGCAAATTATCTAATAATAATAATGTGGATTTTCCAAAATTGATAGGACCCAAGCCCCACAGGCGCCGATCCATGATCGATCCGCCACGTCGTCGTCGTGTTTACGCCGACATTTTTTGGCACCGCCGCCAGTGCCAAGAGCCGTTTGGCAGTAGATCCCGAGCTACACCTCGAGAGCACCGGTGTGTATTTACTCTGAAAAATCCGCGGGCCTGTCTCACAAGCTCGTAGCGCGAGTGATTTGTGCTTTTTGATTACGGATCTTCTTATAATAATATAAGTATATACACAGCCTCGCGATACAAACTTTACATAGTTGCCTCGTAATTGCTCTGACATGTACACGCGTTCGTAATAATATGACGCGCGTATTTCTTCCAGGGCCGCCGAGGAAACTTATCATCGCACGATTTGGCAGCGCGCGCAGTGAAGAGGCAGCTTTCCGGTCCATTTTCTCGTCATATCGGCGTCTGATTTATCGACGTGCTATACTGGCATCGTTTTAACCGCCGTGTAAATTACACATGCTGCCCTTTATATATAATATATATATATAAAGTGCTAATTAATCACTGCAGGCCCATTATCGAAATTTATATACGCGCGGTCAACGTGGTGTATACATACACGTGTACTATACTTATACTATATACGGAAAATCGATGGGAGAAAAAAGAGAGCGCGGCTGAAAGACTACGTGTGTCTTTGTTCTTCAGATGCTCGTGCTTTTTTTTCAACGATGCCGCATGTAGGTATAGTTTTTGTGCGAAAGAAAGGCGATGGTGGTTTAATATTGTAAGTGCGGAGGGGATTGAATGAAATATCGCCGAGCTGTCACGAGCAAGTATATATAGAGGTGTGATGGTTCGGTCGGAATGAAACTAGAGGAGGAGAAATTCGCGAATTGTCAGAAGAAGAAGCGTGTGTGTAATAAAAGTGGATGTATCGACAGGTGGAATTGATAAATGAAGAAATTATCTTTCCGCTGTGGAATGGCAGCTATCACATTGATAATTTTATGCGATGAGAAAAAAACTCTAGTTGTGGATCATTATACACGTGTATTATAGTCAATCGTTATGTGTGTATAAAAAGTACAACCGCAAACGCCGCCTGAATAAATGAACGCAATCGACCGGCTTCCTTACAGCGGAATCTCAAAAATAAGTATAATACATTCCTAAGTGTCACAAGGCCAAGTATATACCTACCTACGCTAAACTTACAGCCATCAGACACAGACATGAACATACAGGTATACCACAACCAAACCTTTCCACTATTCGGTTCCTTGTCCAAAGAACCAACTGACATCTTACACCGTGTCACATTTAGTAAAAAAAAAATGTCTCGACCTATACACGCATTCCTCCTCTTCCGAATATACACACACGCGGTGCGGCTAAAAATACCCCGATCGATGAATATACACACATACTCGCGGGCGTAATTTTCTTCATTCATTCATCAATCGCAGCCGCGCTATATACACAGCGCGTGCAGTACACGTACAAGCTGTACATTGTAATATAATTGTTATACCTATACATGAAGGAGAAATTTTTCGATCACAGCGTGACCTCATTTTCGGCGACTTCCGCGAAGCTTATAAGGGTTATAGGTTTTTCGCGTCCCCGGTAGGTATATGTATAGTCGCTCGGAGGCGAATCAATCTGCTCTCTCTATATATGCGCGCAAGCGATCTCGTCGTCTATACCCGGTATGTTGACTTGGATATATAGATCCCAAGCGACTACCGAGCGAGAGTGAAAAATTTCGATTCTCCCCGGATCTTCTGAAGTTTATTACTCGAGCGTGTATGAAGAAGGCTGAGAAAGGAAAAAGGGTACCGTAAAAATAGTAATAAAAAATTTCTTACGTAAGCCAATAATCGTCTTCCATTCTGAAACGGTTTCGCTTTACAACGCCGCATCGGCGTGCCCCGGGGGCACTTAACATGCCGCGAAATCCTCGTATTAAGAGCCAAAAACGCTTAAAACCGAGGATAGGTACTACACGCGCAGGTACATCCCGACGACTTTAACGTCGCCGTCGTCGAGATACGAGCACTTAGCCAACTTGGGCGCTTCTCCCGTGGCAAGAACGCGGGCCGTCTGTACGCCGGTCATCATAATAAAGCTCGGGGATAATCCTGTATAATTGCTGATGAACAATAAATGTACGCGTCGCGACTGCGTTGGGGGAGAGTCTGGAAATGTCAGGTGGATGGTTTATATTTGGTGGTGAGAATGTACTTCTGTAGTGGATGGGTTGTAATTTATGGGTTACGACGAAATGCTTTTTCTACATATAGTTTGATAGATCAGACAATAATGAAAGATTCATTCTATTTATTTGGCAACTTTATTATGAATGTATAAATTCTACGAGAAGGAAATGCAAACGAACAGTCGTTATTGTAGCAATATATAGTTTTCCTGCAAATTATTAAATAAATAAAGCTCTTATTTCTTCAGCTTATTCTCTCTCTCTCTCTTCCTCTCACTTATCGCAACAAAAGCGCGACTTACTTCCACTCATTTAAAGCAGCAAAACTTGCCAACTGAATTTTCTCATTTCCATTTCCGCGCTCTGTCTTGAATTCGCTTGAAAATAAGGCTGCGCGCGAACAATTTATTCTAATTATATCCCGATAAACAAAGCAAATAAGTACAACGGAAGAAAAATGTTACATCTCTCCATTTAACCCACATTTTCCCCACCACGCGCGTTATTACAAAAATGATTTACCGTTCGTAATAATAATCAAAAAAAAGGGAACGCGCTGACCTGATTGTCCGATCCGAGCAACCAGCAGCAGCAGCATTGCTTAACATTTTTAACAATGAAATCGCGTTATTGACTCAACCTCGCCGAATTACCAACGCTGCGTTGTTTAATAAAATAGCCCAGCGCGCAGCAACACGATAACAACATTCGCATACACAATATTAAGCAAATACGACCAAATTCTACCTCTTCTTTCGATGCAATTTCCGAGAGCCATCGCGCGCGCGGCGTATTTTATTTCCGGCGCCTCTCGAGGCCAGCGTCGTCGCCTTTTTTCGAATTTCGAAAAGCCTGCTCTCGTAAACCAAATTTCAAAACAAAGACTTCGCGCGGCCTCCGGGAAAAAAACTCGAAAAAAAAGATAGCACACACGGGCAAGATAAACAGCTCAATTTCGCCGTTATTGCCGATGTTATTGTTATCGCCGCGTCCCTGGTGGTCCGAATGTTTCTTTCCGCGCGCGCGTGTGCGTATATATATATATGTACGCCGCCTACGCGCTCAAGCGGCCCGGCGGCTAATGCCTCAATTAACGTTCACCACGTTACTAATTTTACACTATTTGTTTATCTGGAATGGGCAATAAAAGTCGAGACGGCGAGATCTCGAATGTGCCCGCGGATTCGTATGCGCAACTTTGCGCGCGACTGCGTTCGGGTGGGATTGTGATGTGGCTGATGTTTTCGCAGAGTTTCGTGAAATTTCCAGTGATGTTGCGGTATATTCTAAGGTCTATAACAGTGGATGAGGAACTTTTTTTA
>UXGD01000536.1:0-54806 GCA_900474315.1 Torymus auratus | reverse complement strand
CTTATGTTGTTATGCCGCTCATTAAATTTGAAAAATGGACTTATGTCGTTACGTTTTAGGGAAATGTTTTAGCTTCTATCTGATATTCTTAAATGAAAAAGACCCATTTGAAGATACAAAATTCAAGGTTTTCCCGATTTTCAAAAAAATGGACTTATGTCGTTATGCCTCGGAGCCACAGAATTAGTCACGCAGACGTGCGACTGTAGTCTAGTCGATTATTTATTCTTTTGCCTAAGCCTAAATAGCCTGCTGACGCGAGGCCCACACATAAAGGGAGTTACACAGACATGTGGCAGTAAGAGAGTGGATTATTAAAAAAGTCTGCGTAACTGTACAACTGCTTCTTTTTGCGTGAAACTTGTGATCTCCGGCTATTCGCGTTTGAGAATTTTTTTAAATAATCGACGCGCTTATCGTCGCACGTCTATATATTTACTGAATTTTTCCTGAATTTTGAGAATCATGTAACTGAACGTAATTTAATATACAAATATATTAGGTTTAATATAAAAACAAAAAAATTTCGGCCCAAGTATAAATAAATGCCAAATTTGAAATTTGATTTTTCCCGCTATATGTGTGTCGCCGGTCAAGGCATAGTTCGTACCTCCTCCCTGTAGCCTCACGTCATCAGCAATTACCGAAGGTTATAAGACAAGACAAGATTCTTGACATTCTTTTCACCACAATCTTGATATTATATCGAAAACTGCATAGAAATATTGTATTGTTTATTGTCATGAACATTGAGGCAAGACAATACAATATCAAGATTAATCTTGCTAAATCGTGCAGCACTAATTGTAAAATTATTATTATTATTATTATTATTATAGGAAGAAAATTCGTCTGAATAGTCTTCATTTTGCTTTTACTGAACAGCGGATAAGTGCAACATTATTTCTTTTTTTTTGCGATCTCACTTTGGCTCATTTACGTAAATCTCATAAACCATTATTATAGTGCATAATTGTTTGCACAATACGGGTTTAATATTATACTTTTGCCACTTGTACTTTTTTCTTAATTTTTATAACATCAAAAATAAATAGACGATAATCAACCTTTGAAAATGCCATATAATAGCGGACGCAAATCAATTTTCACATTTTTTCATAATTCAATAACACACTCACACCCACACTATATACGTACATTCAAACGAAACTCGCTCTGGCGACACTACACAGAGTGAATTAGCAGAATTTTTCCGCCACGTCATCAAAACACATCTCTCACCTCCTCCTTCACTCTCCCTATATACTGCGCACACGCGCAAGAGCGAAAAAGCCCCCTGAAACCTTCTCTCGTCTCTCAAAAATCTCACGGCGCTCGCAGCCCTGTAATACTACTACGCCCGCTCGCTCAGTCGCATCCGCTCAATGGGCGCATAATGAAGCGTCGCGCACTCCCTAAAGAATTCCCCTCGTCTTCATTTTCGCCTCCTTCTTCTTCCTCCTCCTTCTTCACCTTGACAATACCCTTCCCACCTTGTCTAAAAAAGACGGATGTTCTCTCGCTCTCACACCCACGCACACTGCATCGATAAGACCTACCTACCCTCGGACAATAACAGCCAAAGGTATGGCTTCTCGGGATAAGGGACTGCATCTCGTCGTCGTCGGTGCAGAGACATTTCTCGCGGCGAGCGTGAAAGGGTTACGGCGGTTCGCTCGCGCGAAAGATCGATGGACGCGCGCGAGCGCGTGAGGCCATTAATCTTCGTTGGCCCGGCTATGTATATACACATGCGCGCAAGCTCGCGTGGTTCCTACATCACGCTTCGCCACCCGCGCGTCTGTAGGGAGACGAGAGACTCTGCCGTCACTATATGGGATGTGCATTCCTCCGTGCGCTTTCAATTTTTCCGCGCGCATCTCGTCTTTAATTTCCTGCCGGCAGTTTGTTCCGCCAGAGGCGCCGGCTAATGAGAGTGGAAGGTGACATGTGTGGGTGGAAAGGTATAGGGAAGAGTTAGTAGAGGTAGTGGCGATTTTGTGACCTGGATTCGTGGGGGTGGTCCGAGTTTTAATAACGCGCGGACTCGATAAATCTTAATAATGAAGGGGGAGATATATCGACAGAACGCTGACAGCTCCAACGGTTCCTTTTGCGTTTTGTTGGTGGCGCGGCTGGGGGTGGACGGTCAAAGTTAAAATTGCCTAAAATTAATATATACCTATTTATTGAGTGAGGGTATAATAGAAGTTTTTATTGAAAATTTCTTTTATTATTATTTGACTAAATTTTTGGAAATATAATTAAAAAGTATATTCTGATTTTAACTTTCAGAAGTTGGATAAGAAAGAACTCTGGAAGTTCTGAAATCTTTTTACAACATAATAGTTATAATAACAGATTAAAGAATTACTAAACGTTTTTTCTCATTAAAAAAAAAAATAAATAAATCCTCTCGCAAACCTGAGAAATTATAAACCACCGACTCGTATAGACTAAAATTATAAAATAGAACAAAAATAAAATTGTTTACAATTTATTTCAGCAATTATTTGCGAAACCAATTAACAAAATAACCGCGACAATTAAGAAACCACCCATCGCAGATTTCCAAGTGTTAACATAATGGCTTGAAACCCACTGATATTTCGTGCGCGTCTCTAGCACACCGCATTTCGTGCTTTCAGCCACTTAAAAGTTCGCCAGGCGTTCCGTTTACGTTCCGCTACGCGCGTCACCTCTCTCCACCCTCTTCCTCTCTCTCTGTCTTTCTCCCTCGCATTCTCACCGTACTCTCACTCTCGACTGCACGCTATATTCACTATATGCTCCGGTAAGTCAGCCACCGAGCAACCACCGGAAAAATGATTCCCCAATACAAGAAACAGCGAAATCCGTCATTCCGTCTACCCAGGAATTCCCGCGCGTTTACGATCGCTAATCACCTAGCAGCGTCGCAACCGAGCGTTAACGCCTCCGCTGGTTAATTTCCCGCCTGCGCGCGCGACAGAAGCGGCAGTCTACTTAGCTGCGAAGAAGGAAGACAGCGAGAAGCGAAAGCGCGCGCCGTGAATTCCGACGTCGACGCGTCGTCGCCGTCCTCTCGTAGTCGTCGCTCCTTATACCTATACCCTCGAGCGTTTCTTTCTACTTTCGCCTTTGGGGGGACGGCAGACACGAATTTCTTACATTTTTCCGGCCGACAGTGCGATCCTTTAATTTCGCTCGCTACGTCGTTCCCCGAGAAATGCCGGGCGCGCGCGGTTATTTGACGTCTGCGGGTAACGCGCGCCGCCGTCGCGTGTAATTTCGAGACCGTTGGCTCAATTTGTCAGCTCTCGCGTATACCTGTTTGCGTTTGCGCCCGCGAGTGCAGTGCGTATATATAAATAGATTTTTGCGATTCCGTTAACATTTTTTTTTTTTTTTTTTGTAGAGGAGGGAGAAATTGACGTGTTTGTGTTTACGAGCGAGCGATAAAAAGTTTTAGTGCGCGGGGGGACAAGGTTCTTCCGGGCGGATGGGGGCGATGTTTAAAAATTTTTTTACGACTGTCCAGGAGAGCGGCGAGCGGCATGAGGCGACCGCGTAACATTTAATAACCGCGCGAATGGCAATGAAAAGGAAGTTAATTGCGGAGGTGCGCACGAGGGAGAATTAGAGGTTCGAGGGGAGAAGTTTGTGGCCTGGGTTTGAATGTAGTTTGGGGCGATGAATATTTTAATGTTGTTTACATAGTATTTGATTTTGTGATTATGGTATTTGATATGGGGGTTTATAGGAGAGAAATTGCCTAGTAAATTTTACAAGGTACCATAGTAATTCTCTCACAGACTGACCACATTAGTATTTTTACTATGAACTATAGTAATTTTTTGTAAGGAACCTATGATTTTTTCTAAAAAATCTTGTAAAAATTTCAATGGGGCAGTCTGTGAGAAAATTACAATGGTACCTTGTAAAATTTACTAGGAAATTTTTCTCCGTGTATGTTGTAGCTATTTTGAATAAAATAGTGGCATTTGTAATCTTTTTTAATATCAAAATATAATTATGATTACGTAACAGTTATTAACGCAGATTTAGTGTCTGTTCAATATTTTTGATGAAACCGTTTTAAAATGTTAATAACAAATTTATCACGAGTAAAATTTTGAAAACTGAATCACTATTTAGAAATAAAATCATCTTATTCAAAACGAGATCAAACAAAATATTACTAAAGAAAGATTCCGACACAAATATTAAACTATTCGAAATTCTATTATAGCGCTGAACCTACTTATCAAGAGTATCAGTATAAGCCTTCGTTTAAAACTTTTCAATAATTAAAATTAAATTTGAATGATACCCCTTAATCCGCACTAATTCCCAACTACATTAACAAAAAAAAGTTATCCACATTAACACCCTACCACAATTACTCGCTTATAACCCTCTTACAACAGATTATCACTGATCAAGCTCCTCGCAAAAACACGTCACGAGAACCCGGAGATACACACCTATCCTCGCAATTTTTCCCCCTTCCGCACGAGCCTTATCTAAACTGACACACAAACTCTCCGAAGTCGCCGCTCGTCCAAGAAAAACAAAATTAAGCAAACTCTGTTTATCTCGTGCTACTCCATCCGTCCACACGATATATATACACTCTACCTCTCCTCATCTAGACCCGCGCGCAAGCGAAAGAAAAACAAAAGCAAAGTTTTTCCGGCGCTCACGTACACACACAGCCGGCCCGGTTTCGCGTGCCGGAAAAATGCGTATTATTTCATCTTTCTCCGCTCGCCCCCTCTGCGAAAAATATTTAAAGCATCCCGCGCCAGCAACTACCTTCTTTTTTGCTCAAAGCGACGCCGTCTCTATACAGCGACGACTGAAGTATATATATATAGACATACATATAATACATTTTTCTCTTTATTTCTTGTGTCGCAGGCAACTGCTGGGCAACGGCACGCTCTACTTCCCGCCGTTCCTGGCGCAGGACTTCCGCGCCGAGATCCACAACGCGCGCTACAGATGCCACGCGGCCAACTCCGTCGGCACCGTACTCTCCAGGGAGGTCACCCTTCGCGCAGGTAATCACTGTCAATTTTCACCCACTTCTCTGCATGATGACATTCTAGTATATGTGAATTGTATTGAAATTTTTTTTTTCTGAGAGAGATGAATTTGGAATGGCCAAGTGACAGGTGGAGTTTTTGCAATAAGAGGGAGAGGCGCTTTTTACGGTGAAAGCTGTGGCGCAGTGGTCAGTTTTTTATGGAACGCGTTTTTGGGGAGGATTTCGCTTTGACGATGATTGGGTTTTCATGGGTTGTGGGGCGCACTTTGCGTGGGATGTTAGAGTGTTAAGTGGAGAACAATGTCCAGTTGATGTGGCGGAGTATAGTGAAATTCAAAAGGGGTTGAATTAGTCGGAAGCGATTTGAAAAATCAACAAAATATGTCAATGTTGAATAATTATTGTAATGTATTAGGGGTAGGTTTGGATTTCGGCTTTCGAACTGACATTATTTGAATTCTCTGTGTGTAATGCTTCAATAGTACTTTGGTAATATTATTCTATCGACGCATATAATCGTTTATGTATATAGCAGTAGCGATAATTCATTTACATTTATTTAACGTATCCCTTCGATAACACTTCTCTTTTCTCTGAAATTGAGTAATCCTCAATGAGTAACTATAGACATGATCAATGAATCCAGATAATTTTTCAAATAATATACATCGGATCAAATGTTATTTTTATTTGTTATTAAACATTATAGCTCGCTTTCGTCGGTTATAAAATCTGTACAAATGCATCGAATAACTGTTGAACATGAGCAACTATCAAACCGTAAATATATTATTACTTATCGGTTTAGTAACATAAAACACTATTTATATATATAGCCATATGTATTTCCAGCAAACTGAACTTACACTCTTATAACTTTGTTTATAATACACGCTCCCAAAACATATAGCTTTTTCTCCACCCGAATGACTTTCGTTATGAAGAATGCTGGAAACGACAGCACGAGACGACCGGTGGTACACGAATCCGCGTTCGTTAAGCTTACACCCGGTGGTGAATGATGCGCGCATATAAAGGGCCGCGAAATTACGGAAGCGTGACGACGATGGGCGGCTATACGTCGACGTGGCTCAGTGGTCACGTGATGAAGCTCTTTTCAGGCGCGTACCCTGTGAAAAGATTTAAATTTCGTTAAATTCGAAAATCCTCATGCATCCTCCGTACCCCGTCGCTCCCTAATTACCTCCATCGTCATTTTTCATCGTCCGCATTTTTAATTAAAAGATTTCGCGACTCAAAGCGACGCGTGCACTATACGCGGGGAAAACTAGTTAGTCGTACACGTATTATAATAAAATTCTCGCGTGTCGCCGAATCTTATTGTAACGCGGTAATTGCAAAAAGCGCGGCTGAAAATAACTGACCCACTATATCGGATTGTTTTTTATTCTCGCGTCGACACGGATGACATGTACGAAAATAAGTTCGTGCGAGCTAGAAATAAAAATAATTAGCACTGCGCGTTCTCTATAGATCGTCGCTCGTATATTTGTGTGAGTGAGCCGAGCGGATCGTATCGAGTGGTTTAAAACTCCCCCTGCAGCTCTCGTGGAGGATTGCATTCTAGCCGTTCTCTCTCTCAGGAGTCCACTTTAAAAAGTCGACCAAAACGCGCGCGCACACTCCCTTTGAATAATCCGACACTGCTGACGCGGACGGCCGTATAGAGCGGCAGCGGCGCGCAGAGAGGTCTCGATAAGTTCAATTGGGGATCGGATGATTTTGAACGCAAAATCCTAATTAATGATTTTTGTGTTTATTTCGTTTGCAGAGATTATAGAGTATAGCAGATATTTATCGTGATTTTTAAAATAATAAGTATACAGCTTTTTAATCGCGAATCATTGTGTATAATGGAAAATATTTTGATCGTCGTAGAAATAAATCATTCCGCAAGTTAGTGTTGAACAAAATTGAGTTTTATATAATGCTTTTAATAAATTTTAAGAAAGACAGTATAATAAACAACATTATATTATGTAATGATTTAAAATGAATTTAACAATTCATGCAACGATCACGCACAGATACTCTTACAAAAATGAATACGTGAAAAGTCGTTTACGGGTACGAATAAGTGAAAAACTTTACAAATTCTTTACTGAATATTCACTTATTACGCCGTCAAAATTATAATCATTTATAATCACTAAAGAGTTAGTCAATTTCGTTTACTTATTTGTACCATTGCACGACAGAGGAGCCCTACTTTATATCTTCCTAAGTTTTCCCTCCGACCTCTAACGTCCCAACTTCAATCTCCCATTTAGCCACTAAAAATAACTATCATCATCCTGCACGGCCACGATCAATTTCACTCCCTAATCTCACCCACATTCCCCGAAAACCTAATCTGCTTCGCAGCGTCACCTAAACTCCCCGTTAATCCGCTGAAAAATTCAGACGTCATCATACTCCCGCGAAACTAGCTCTCTCTCCCTTTCCTCACCTAATCTCTCCCCCAAGACTCCTCCCTCCCAACACGTCGAAAAAAGCGAAAATCGGCGCACCGAACCGTGGCGAATGTAGAGCTCCCGCGAGCTGGCGCGCTGTAAATCCTTCGATTTCCGTGCCAATCGCAGCCTCCCCCCGATGATCTCGAGGGAGAAAGTAATCGCGCGAGCGAAGCAGTCGTGGGACCTTACCACACTACCATCACTACTAACACACAGAGACGCGTGTATGTATAAGGTTCGTGACCTGTGATACCTTTTCAGTCCTTGTGTTCCTGATATCGTGATCGGTACTTATAGAGCCGCGGTTGATGTACGCATCGACGGGCTAATATTGTCCGTAATCACGCGCAGAGTTGCGAGAACCCCCGAGGGACGCTTCCGTGTCTCCCGTCATCGTTTTTTTCATTAGCAAGGGTATAGGCAAGGTATAACGATTTCATTAGCGGCGATGCGGAGACGAATTAGAGGGCGCGGCGTGTAACCGTAATGTATGTGTATATATACATATTACGTGTGGATGGTGGCTTTTTTGCGTGCTCGAGAGTTTAGCGCTGATTTTTACGAGGGCGCGGCAGTGGCGTCGGGCAATTTGCGATTTTGATGATGGGAGGTGATATTCGAGGGAGTGTCGCCGTCGTCGTGGTTGGAATGAAGGAGAGAGTGAGTGAAGAGGGTTCCGGAAAAAAGTCGTCGTAATTTAGACGACACGCGCGGTAAGACGTGGAGAGGATGTACGGTGGGGGTTCTTTTAATGCGAGTTTTTATATGTTTTGATGGCTCTGTGAATCGAGCTGTTGATTATTATATGCTGTAATTAAATGTGGTAGTGATTGAAAAATGCAAGTTAAAAGTAAATATTTTTTCGTTATTTTTGTTTGTATTACACTATGTCTAGTGAATTCGGATACACGTGTCTCTCTGTTTCTATTTCAGTAAATTTCCAGAACGAATTCATACACAATTTAAACCACATATTATAAAGTAAAACACATACCAGCGTGTATTTACTTCCTTCCCTCTAGTGCACCATTACCCAACTAATTCAGAGCAATTTAAGACCCTCCACCTAATTTTAACTTTCGAAAACTCCACTACAAATAAAAAACAAGAATACCTATCCAAACTCATCACCGAAATATAAAAAGGAAACCCCATCGCTTCATCGTCCAACGCTGGCAAACCTGCTCCCCCAACTACAATTTCTTGAAAAAACAAACGCGTCGCAAACGACGTTAGACGTCTTCTTTTCCACTCTATCTATTTTTCTCTTTCTATCTCTTCGTCCCCCTCGAGTTTGCCCGCGTCAAACAAGCGCCACGGCGACAAAACAAAACCTACCAGCACTCGCGACGATCGAAAAATCCTGCGCTCGCAGTGTGCCTCTCTCGCACTCGAGTTCACCAGCGACGGTCCCCTCGAGTCTCCCAATATGTCGCTTCATGTAATTCCAATTATGACTGTTTCCTCTCTATCTGCCCCTTTCACGTGTACTCTCCGCGCGTACACACACAGATATATAAATAATTCAACCGTGCGCCTGTGTATATAGCAGCGAACTCGATTGCCGCACTCGCGTATATAGTTTAACGACGTTTCTCTCCTCGTCCCTCTCCCTCTCTCCTGGCTTTTTCGCGTCATATTGGATTGCCCGTAGAAGACACGACGTATATAAAAACTTGCCGTTTGTCCGAAGTTTCCCCACTCGCCTCTTCATCTGACAGAGTGCGTCGTCGTCGCCGCGCCCTAGCTTGTAAATTGTATCGGACGCGTTCGATCGAAACTTAGCGCGTTCGCCAGTTTGCATGCTTACTGCAGCTCTTTCGCTAATGACACGTACGTGAGATTTTTAGCGTATACCGGCTAATCGAAATTCAACATGTGTATACGTAAACTTTAACGCGCGGTGCGCATGTGTATTACATCGCGGAGTGGAAGGAAACCGAGCGAAACGAAGCGCATAGGGCGACGCACTTTCATTCCCACCCTCGGTCTGACGACGGGGGTCGCAGACATCGCTCGCGACTTTGCACCTAAGAGTAGTACGTCTCTCTCTCTCTTCTCGACTTTTCGTCTCTTTCGTTGGTATATACACTTTCGTGTACGTATAATACACACGTGCACGTCTTTACGCGCGGACGCTGACACGCGCTCTTCGTTAAAAACGCGCATCTCCGTGGTAATTACGCGTTTAATTATTTAAACGAGAGAGAACTCGTGCAGCCGCTTATTCAGAAAGCCTTCGGAGCTTTATTTTTATACCTTCGACACAATTGAAAAATGCAGGAAGATGTGCGCAGGCATAGCTGTGTACGTATTGAAAAATGCATATAACGTCGCTGTCCCGTCGACGACGCTGTCGTTTTCGCTTTTAAAGCCTTTTTTGCGCCTGGCGTAGGTACAAGTTGAATTGAATTTCGCTCTCTTTTTGCGCCCGTTGAGCGCATGTTTGGCGTTATTTATATAAGGGGGCGACGGGGGCGGTGGTAGCGTGGCATTCGCTCCGGAGTGTATCTGGAAAATGTGCCTTTCAGCCGCATCACGCTTGAGGCGAGCTGGTTTGAATGTTTCTTTTTTTTATATAATTAAGAGGTTTTGGGTGGTGTATACGCGTGTGGGGTTAAATTAAGGTTGAAGAGTGTTTCGTAATTTTGATAGAATATGAAGTGTATTCTGGAGCTGTGTTTATTATTATAAACAAAAAAGTGTTTCTTGAATATTTAGTATGAGTGGTTTATGTTTTTAGCAACTTACAATAGCACTTTTTTGTCATAAAATTTAACTAGATATAACACGAATTAAAAATCATATGCAAACTGATACGTTTTACAATCTCTCATTATCACAATTAATTAATAATTTCTATTAACAATTACAGGGCAAAATTTTTTTGTTGATTCTACTCTTCAAACAGTTGATTTGACTTCAACATGACAAGTTAATTCTACTCATCATTCTTTTAAGAAAGTAGAATCAGAGTTCTAATTTTAAACATAAAGTTGTTCCTATACTATAACTAAAGTGAATTTTATTTTTCCTTATACTAATTTAACTTTTTCCTAAACCAGTTGATTTCACTAATCTAAAGAAGCTGGATGAGCTTTATTCCATTTCCGTGTACATTTCAAAACCTCTCAATGTGGCTCTCACCCACCTCACCCCAACCCTCCAACCCTCTTCCTCACCCTCTTTCATCAAAAGCGCAACACGCTCTTTCCTCTCTCTGTCTCTCTATTTGCCTCCGATTGCATCTGATTGCCACAAAGCGCAGCTAAAAGACCAACCAGCTCCACTCCGAAGACAAATACGCACCTTATCACCTCGCCACACCTCGTATTTGGCCTCAGCACGGTACATCTTCGCGCCCGCGTGTCGTACACGCTTCCACCTCGCATCGAGTGCACGCGCGCGCGCGGCAAAAGACGCGGAAGGGCGGACAGCGCACACCTAGTTAGGCAAGCAAACTCTCGAGCAGCCGGCCTCTCGACCTGTCTCGAGTCTCCCCGCCTTCTTCTTTTTTTTTTACTCCCCGGCGTTAAGGGGTGAAAGGCGATGCGCGATGCACTATACGCGCGGAGAGAAACTTATCTGAAATGACATCGGCTCTCGACGAGCGCGCCCAGCAAAGGACTTATTTTCGAAGACACAGAGTGAGTGAGCTTGCCGGCTCGGATATTCATTGTCGCTCGGGCTTTTGTGGCTGAGGCTGGAGCGCTCCACTCGCTCTTATACTGCTCTACTTGAGGAGTCTCTCTGTCTCCGTTGCACGACGACGCCGTGTACGCGAGCTCGCCCTTCTTTTTCTTTGTTTGGTGAGGGGAGGGTGGAGAGGGGATGGGGCGAAATATTCATTTCAAGCCCCTTCCCGCGAGATCCTCTGCTCGCGATCCTTGTCGCGGCGCGATGCTTCGCTCGATCGGCTTTTGTGTATATCTGGCGAAGAATAAACTAACCGCCCACGGGGTTAGTTATTTACGTGTGTTCACTCGCAGCTAACAAGCGATTTCATTATTTATTAAAAACGCGTGTGCCACGCTGACGCAAAAAGTCGTCGCTGGTCCTCGCGCGATTGCACGTTTAATTATTAGAGGCTAATCAATGCAAGTGGGGTGGTCACATGGGAGGCGAAGGCAACTACGGCCACGATGAAAATGACGCCCGCGAGTTTTGTTGATTATTTTTATAATTCACGAGTGTCAGCTCATCGGCGGATATACGGTGGTATGCGGATGCAGCTGATTTTATTTTACTCTTGGAATTGAATCGGCCGCGGGTTTATTGGTGTATCGAATCTTTGATTACCGTGGGAGAGTGCGGAGGTGAATGATTAAAGTTTTAATATATTAATTGTAATACCGCAGCGTATGGGGTTGAAGTGCAGTGAGGGCGAATTGTATGTAGAGTGGATATAGCGCGCGTGCATTCGAATAATTATGAATAAATGTAAATATAAAGATGTACATGAATTTATTATCTTTTAATCAAGTTTTTAAAAATAAACGGTATATAGTGACCAAATAAATTAGGCCAAATAAATTAAATGCATGTTATACATGTACAAGAAAAATTTCTATTGGTCTACTTTATTCTTTAATGGGTAGTTCGTTTCTTTTAAAAACGACATGTCAATGCGACACATCAAATATACAGGTAAATATCTACCGATTCACCTTATCATAGAAATAGATATATAAACGAAACAATATACGCAAACCTCGTAATTCATATTTCATTCACCATATCACGGTAACAATGTCGCCTCATCAACTCAGAAAAATCAATCGCCGTCGATACCCAAAGAGCTAATTAATACCCTGCACTTAATTCCACCTCGAACAATACCCTCCACTTATATGCTCCCCCTCTTTTCCCAATCAAAGCAACCATTCAGCCCAAAATAAAGTCACACTCTCTTCCATTGTGCCAGGCCCGCTACCTATATCCGGCTCAAAATTCCAATCAACAATATTTTAAAGAACGTGCGTATACGCGTCACAATCACTTCTTCATCCGCTGCTGTATCCTCCCGTGATTTCCGTTTCGCCCTGCACATACATACACACACAGCACCCACACGGTTAAAAACGAAAGCATCACGTGTGTGCCGCATGGAATCAATTTTCAGGAGGCTCGTTGTTCGCGTTCGTGCGCGTTCGTGATTGGGATTTCGACGAGTCCCGATTGTATGCGCGCGCCGCCGGAAGAGAGAATCGGAGCTTGATTCAAAAGCGCGAGCTCGCGCTAATTCATATTGATGCCCGCGAACGTATACACGAAAGTGTGTGTGCGTATATAACGTTTGGTGAACGCGCATATGAATCGCTGAAGTTGAGTCGAGAGATGTAGAAGTATAGCAGTTACGCTGATATGTGTGTGTATAGGTGCGCGATGCGGGCATTTAAAAATTAACCTGTCAGTGGCGGACAAGAGTCGCGAGCACCTGGGTGTGGATGTATCTGATTACCCTTGTTAATACGACGCGTGAGTACGATTTCGCTCTGATAGGTGAGGATGTATGCGTGTGTACCTGAACGTGGTTATTAAATAAGCAGGTAATTCGGTTAGCTGATGCGATAGGCAATTGTGATGCAAAGAAAAACAATTTTATTTCGGGAAGGTACTGTCACGGGTTCAGCATAACTGTTCAACCGAGCCCTGCGTGTGTTAACATAACGATTAGAAGAAGTTGCGCGCGAGGCCTTCAGGCAAGCCTCACGACATTAGCTCAGTGATCAGAGCACCGAATCCGTGAATTCGCGCCCGGATTGTCGCATATTTTTACGTAACAGTAGCTAATTCAATAAAATTTGTTTATAAATATAAAAGAATAGATTTTTAAAAGAAAGCTGTACCTTGTATTCGCGATCGTAACTAAATAGCGCTTATTTGTAAATTCTGTGCGGTGAGTCCATAAGAACTGAAAAAAGGAAAATTGGTTATGATAGCGAATTATTTACATTTAAAAAATCTTTTTACTTTTAGAAGATATACATACAGCTTTGAAATTGCACAAGATAGGTACTACAATAATATAAACTTTATATTGCTTAAAACATTGATTCACAAATCACTGATAAATTAATGATAGTTATAATCCCCATCATTCCAACCTAAAGACGACCAATTTCACATTTCTCTCACCGCAATCTCGCTTCCCCAGCCGCGCCAAAACCACATTTAAAACTAGCAATAACAGCGAGGTCACCCCCCTCCGCACCTCCCTGCGATAATTTCCATTGCAAAGACGCTCAAGCGACGAATCTCGCCTTCTCTGCAGCCGCAGGCTCAGCTCGCGAGCGCGAAAGAAACAAGAAATTGAATTTAATTCAACAAGTCGCCCTCCGCCCACCCACCACCTACCACCACCCTCGCATGGCAAACAAATTCGAGGTCGTCGCTCTTTCCCCTCCCGTAGCTCTAGCGCCATTGCAATTCAATGAGCCCTCACTTCCTCGCGTTTATACACCGAAAACGAAAGAACGCGCGATTCCGTATGTATTATCCTCGCGCGGTGGGCGGATGTATATATATCTCTCTCGCGGGGGTAGTATATAGACGTACTGCCGAGGTCGAGGATTCGTTATCTAAACAAGGGCTTCGATGAACAGTAGAGAAAGGGAGGTAGAGAGAGAGAGAGGAGGAAGTATCGAATTATTTTCGAAGCGCATTTTTATGAGCGCGCAGTGCCGGATGTATGAATTATGTATACGGTGGTGTAGCTTTTTATTTTGGCGAAGTGTGGGTGTGTGTGGAGGGGCTTTTTTGATGGAAGAGAGGTGTGGAAATCATATAGGGCGGAGACGAGTCTAGTTGAATATCATCTAGTATATAGAAATAGTGGTAAAAATATCTGTGGGTACGTTTTCATTAGAGAAATATAATTGAAAGTCGAAATATGTTATGATGCATGTGCTTTATATGCAAAAAGCGTGTGCTATAGTTTATTTCTCGGAAGAATCTTCGTAGAAAACTCCGAGATGAAACCCCTCGCTCTCTTTTCAACCCTAACAATTTCTTTAGGTTTTAATAATAAAAATGTATATCTAAAAATATTTTCCTTTTCGAAATTGGTTGCTTTGATATAGAAATTCAATTCAACGAAAAAGCTTTCTATTCAACATCAGAATAACCGCTACAATGCTGCTATTGTGGATATACAAAATGCATTCTATGTATAGTTTTGCACACGTAAAGAGAATTGTTGTTTACAAAACCATAACATTGAAAATACCTACACTATTTTCCGAAAAATCGGAACATCATTTTTTCGAAATTCCAATCTTTCGAGAACCACATATCCCACGAAAAAAATACTACTATTTCATTTAAAAAATTGTTACATCTCCGCTAATCCATAAACAATCAATCTCACCCAAAATAATCCTTTCCAATCCCACCACTCTCTACCCTCACCGAATCAACTCTCTACCTCACTTTTCGTACGCAACCCACGTTTTTCTCCCCCGCCAAAAAAAAATCCTCTCACGTAACGCGGCTCGACTCCCAACCGGAACCTCCCTCGCACATCCTCTCTCTCTATCCATCCGCACGCAACAACGTCATTGTCATCACAGCGCGTCGCAATAATACAACTCATAATATCCCATCCTGCCGCTACCGGCGCGCTATTCAATTGCACGCAGCAGCTCTAGGCTAGCGTGCATGGATCAGGAGTGGAATTTAATGTAACGAAATGACGAGTGCGCCGCGTGGTCCATACTCGCAGTAAAGCGATATGTATAACGCGGCTGGCCGAGGGCTGAGTTACGAGCGCGACAACGAGCCTCTAAAGTTTCGCGGGCCGCGTTTTCGAACGCCCCGCGCCGATAAAGCCGAGCCGGAAGCCGCACGCGCGCGCAGAATGGCTTTCTCGAATTATTAACGTGGTATAGTGGTGGTAGTGGAAGGGCTGATGTGTAAATAGTCATCGCGATGTATATGAAAATTGCGAGAGAAGGGGGAGACTAAGCGGTTGAGGAATAACGAGGGATATGGTATTGTTTATGGTGCGGGAAAGAAGGGGACACATTTTGTTGAGATTGGTTTCTGAAAGTTAGAGAAAAGGAAGAGATTTTATTTACTGTGTATTGAATTTCAAGAAATAGAAAAGAAAGGATATAAAGCAATATTGTGATGAAATATTGCTCTATTTATTGTATAACCTTTACCTTCTTGTTAATACTATAAAAATATAGTGCACTTAAATTTCGTAGCCTCTTTGTACTTTACCGTACAAAATCGATAAATAAACTATGAGGCAAAGAAGAAAATCAGTTTATATAAAGTGATTTAATCACTTTTATAGCATAATTATACTTTCATTTATACTTAAAAAAATGAGAAAATTAATTTAAACAACAACTATAGAAAATGGGCTCTTACGCATAGTTAAAACTAAATTTCTTATCAACTACATCTATATTTTATTAAAAATATTTCACGGCACGTCTATTACCCTATGTTAATAACTTCATTAATATACGTAACTCCCTTTACCATCACGTATACACATCTCAACCTCCAAACAACATTATACCTTATATCACTTCCAACGACGCACCGCATCGATCACTTTATACCTACATCACGTTAATCATTTCAAAACCCACTTACTTGCAAAAAGCAAAAAAACATCGCTTCACCGCGCTCCTCGTAAAGCTAGCAGTATAGCTTTTCTACGGCGCCAACGTCGCCTGGTCACTGCGCGCCTGCACGTCCGGAAATCTCATTGTACGTTTTTGAGATTGGTTTCTATTTTCGCGCGCGGCTAGTGGAGAGAGAGAGAGAGAGAAAAAGAGTGCGCCGGCGCCGGGCAGATTGTTTCGGGCGTGAGTTAGGCGAGTAATCAGCGCCTGTAACGAGGTTGTACTGCAGCAAGAGGCGCAGTGCGCGAGAGAACGAGGAAAAAATGTGTTAATTTAAAGCATTTTTTACATTTTCCAATTTATACGCGCACTGCAATTTTCAGGTTAATTTAACTGAGCCGCGTGACGTGTTAAATGCCAGCTCCAGGAGCTTTATAAACGCGCTATCTGTATGGCAATCTAGGCCGCGAGCGCGAGCGCACGGGGGAAATACGTTTTTACGCAGTTCTTACGACTACATTAAATTTTGTTACCCCGCAGCGCGGCTCGCGTCCGGCGAGTTATGCGCGCGCACAGCTACTCGACGCGCCTGCTGACTCGGTGTATATTTTTCTTTTCATTTTTATGGCCCTTAATTTATCGCCCGTCGGAGAAAATTATTATGTTGTTGTTGTTCATAAACATAGGCGATAATTATGTTTATCGTTGCTTGATGGATATTGTATAGCGTTCATTGAAAATTCCCTTGCGAAAGAATTTATATGTATTGTGTAAACGTTTAAAGGGAGGGTTTCTTTATATCTATTTAAAAAAAAACAATGGTAACAGATGTGTTGTATAGGTGATTGTTGACGTAAATCTATATTTGTCTTTTTCTGAAGATGTTTTTCTTTTTATAAGAAAGTTGAATTATACCTTTACAAAAGGTAAGGAATTAAAAAGAGATATTTTCTTCTGATGTAAGTGAAATTCTTTTTGTAACAAAAGAAATTCTCAAGAGGATAATCTCTTCCAACAAAGAAACCTTATTTCAGAGGTACTTATATATTTTCGCTGATAAATCCATCTCCACTAGGGTCGGTCAAATATTTGCCAAACATTGTATAACTTTAATAATAACACATCAGATCGCTATCTACCTCTTTTTTTCAATATTTACAATACAATTTACTAATAAGTAACTTTTAAAAATATTTATAATTCCCTTCTTATTTGCAATTATTTATACTATGATATCCTCTTCCAAATACATATAAATCTAGTCTAAATATCCTTCGCCTCCATCCCAATGACCTATATAATATAACAATCCTCGCTTCCAATCACGCCCTCGCGTCCCAAAAAAGCGATCCCCTCCTTATTAAAAAACAAAACCTCGACGCCCCTCGCGTCCGGCTCTCGGAAACTTAATTTCTCCCAGAAATTTGCGCAGCCGCCCGGGGAAACGAGAGTCAGAACGAGAGATAAAAAAGAAAGAGAAGAGCCGAAGGAAGATCGAGCGGCGAGAGGGATATATATAGAGATATAGAAAAGCGAGTCGGCTCGGAAAATATCGTTGGTCGGTTGGCTGGTTCGCGTGGCGCATATTGGCTTCATTTGCACATTTCGTTTCATCCCAAGCCGCCGCCGCGTCTCAATTTTATCGGGCGTAGAAGCGAGAGCGAGCGACGGAAATAGT
This sequence comes from Torymus auratus, assembly GCA_900474315.1. NCBI lineage: Eukaryota > Metazoa > Arthropoda > Insecta > Hymenoptera > Torymidae > Torymus > Torymus auratus. Next base: position 37,037 of record UXGD01000536.1, on the reverse strand, counting down.
CACGCCGCGCGAAACTCCCAATTTTCATCCTCGAGGAAGACGCGAGGCATTGCGCACAGCATTCAGGCGAATCTATTTTCGCGCGACGGGTACTTTGCTCTCTCTCTCTCTCTTTCCTTCGTGGCAAAATCTCGCGCGCGTTTTATTAAATTCAAGTATCTCGAGCGTTACATTAGCATTATTTTCATTTCGCGCGCTCGATAGCTCGCGCGCGCGACGGAGAGAACGCTGCAAGAAAAAGATTATCCCTCGGGCGCTTCTCTCACGTTTTCTTTTTTTTCCACTCCTTCTTCTTCTTCTTCCTTTTTCTTCTTGCGCGATGCACGCGGTAGCAGCAGCAACACGGCTTAATTGAAAAATGCTCTTCTCTGGTATATGTTGCAGTGCTGACGGTACCGGGCTACGAGGTACGAGTGAACCGCTCGCCGGTGTTCGAGGGCAACGATGCCGTGCTGTCGTGCACCGCCCGCGAGGACATCAAAGAGCACCTAACCGTCACCTCCTGGTATCGGGACGAATCGATCCTACTGCCCGGCAGCACTGACACAGGTACGTGTATCTCCTATATATATATTATACGTATGTGTGTATGTGTGAAGTGGTAAATCCGATATATATATACGAGAGGATGCAGGGGATGAACGATTTGTTTCTGGCCAGCGCTGTTTGGAGATTTACGAACGCGTCGAGGGGGAAGTAGAGAGTATATACAGGATACCTACCTTTCTCACTCAGTCTTTTTGTGCGCGCGAAGGACGCGGCCGACGACGTCTTTTATTACCACTGCGTCGGTGATAAATTTGAGTTAGGTCCGAAATGGACTGGAAGTGTGTTGTATATGTGTGTATATACTACGACGCGCGCAGGAACGGTGATATGAAAGTTTTGTAGGTTGTTTTAATATATAGAGTATACATGTTCGATTTCGAGACTATTGGGGGAGGAAAGTGAAGAGGGGAGGAGGGGGAGAGATTCGATATCGGCCTCTCTATGCACAATGGGTATATGGAGGTATTTTCCGAGTTTAATACACGTGGGTTTATGGAAACTTTTATTGAAACTTTTCCGGAATATAAATGATACTATGGTCGATGCGGCAAGCTAGGAACGAATTTTTCTTTGAATTCCGTGAAATGGCGCGGAGAGATTTAGATATTTCGTGCCAGTGTGTGTGTTTCGGCGTCTTTGATTTTGCGTTAAAAAAATATAATTGTTGAATACCTTTATAATATTTGATACTATAATTAACTCCACTATGCATAAGAAACGTTGCTTCTGTATAGAAAAACAAGTGTATATTTTATACCATCTTTAGTGTACAACACTTTATTTTCAATTCCACTTAATATCACGAACTCTTTTGTTATTTCACGAAGCAACGAAATTCGCTCCCTTATAATATATACACCTATAACAACTTCCGCACCGCGCGTTCTATAATCTCTCGCGCTTACGCCCGCGCACACTTCCACCAGAATATTTCTATAAGTATATTTTCGAGGCGGAAGGAAAATTCGCTGCTAGTACAAAGCTCTCTCCCTTCCTGCTTTCGAATCCCTCGATGTCGGCGCGCGCGCGTGAAAGCCGGCCGGCGCGCGTGGCGTTTAAAGAGAAGCTCTTTCATAAACGGCCAAAAACGCTTGCGCGCGCATAATACCCGCATTTGTGCAATTATTGCATACAAGTGCGTATTTGAATCGAGCGATAATATATATGTACGAAGGTGATAATTTTTGACGACAGAGCGTTGAATCGAACACGGCTATACTCTAATTATTCGAGCGTATAGGAGACCGCAACAGCGATAATTAAAAATACGAGTATATAAATGTATACATAACGGCCGTTACGGACGGCGATGGACGAATTAAACGTTTATGACCGATCGCGCGGAATCAACCTCAACGCGCATCTCTCATAACGAGCTTGCGACCATTGGCGCGCATCGCGCTCGTAAATACCAAACTTCCGCCTTAAATAAACCAAAACAAGCGCCGCCCACTCCAGGAACTTACTATATATACACACCGGAATCGTTCGTTGCCCGCGCGCGTATATAAAACTAACTTCCGGGGGGCCGTGTATCACGCTCGCGCTCATCGTCCGCAACTTTTCTCACAACTCCTGTAACTCATATAGAACCGCGGCCCCACAAATTACCCCGCTTATTAAAATTTCGAACGCGCCGCGCACTTCTCTCTCTCTCGTATACCTCCTCGAAAAAAACTGAACCGAAAATGAGAAAAAATCTGTATATACCAACCTACAAGCCTGTGTCTCTCTCTCGCGACTGTCCTTATCATGCAAGACGGCAATCGTAATCGATTCCGTGAGCGCCCAGACGCGAACTATTGCCTCGGTAGCGAAAAACTCGGCAGCAGCTGACTCTATACACACACACACACACACGTGTGCGCGCAGCCATTGCACAGAAGTGGCTTTGTTGCGCGATGCACGATGGAGTCGGGGGCTAGAGAGAGAGAGAGAGGAAGTAGTTGTTGCCGTCGCGGCGGCGAGCTTTTCCGACGGCGGCGTATATATATACGCGCGCGCACGTGCCCCGACGACATGTGCGCGGGATTGCGCGCACATCTTTCCCCGAGACTTTTCTCCTCTCCTTGTGCGCAGCAGTAGGGCTGTATTAAAAGCAATACGATCGAGTGCCAGATCGCGCGGCAGCGTCTGCGAACCGGCTGCTGCTGCTGTGTGTATATGTGTGGAATATGGGGCTGCTGGCAGTTTTTTCTTTTATGGGTTCTTCCTTTTTTCGACGCGCGCCCGGACGATTGAGTCGTCGGGGGGTGAGGAAGAAGACGTTGTGCGAAACGTGTGTATTCCGCTCGTTCGCGTTTCGTATATATACCCGGCGAATAAAGCAATTTCGAGCGGGGAAGTTTGAAAAACAGACGCAGCACACACACACACGTGTGTATGGAGGTATAGTATTATAGGGGGGTTTTAGCGGGTAGACGTGGATTGTGCGTTTTGTTCGGAGATGATGCGGGTTTTCGGTCGCGCGAAATAGCATGTTTTTAGGGAAATGTTTTTAACATGTTTGGGAATGTTGTGTATGGGCGTCGTTTGTTGGAACGACATAAAAGAAATATTGATTTATATTTAACTTTATATTTAACCAATCGCAGTTATGGATATATAAGTTATAAGTATAATGCGTTTGGAATGGTGTCAATTGCTCACGGCCCGACGAATCAAGTGTATTAGTACTAACTTTGATACATTTACTAACTACTATTCCCACAAAAACTATGTCATCGCATTGCAAAAAGTGTATACCTACACACATGTTATCTCACAATATCATCTTGTGCCTCAGTCCATTCCGCAAATAAAAACCAATACACAACCAAAAAGTAATCTTGTAACCCATCTCCCTTTAATTTTTCAAAGTTTCACATACACATACATCCATATCGGTACACGAGTTTTATTCTCATATCCATCCTCCATTTCCATACGAATATATATTTTCAGCCAAAATATACGACGCGTGTATGTGCGGACGGGCGCGTGCATAAAGCAAAAACCTCGGTAAAAAGTTCTATTTCGTTTTCGCCGGTCAAAGAGCGCTCCGGCCATTCCTTTTCGGGTGGCGTGTGAACGAACGAGCTGATACGCGATCGCTCTCGTGTAAAGGATGGGGAAACAAGAATCTTGCGTGGGTGATATTCGAGAGCTATAGTGCACGTCTGCTTTTGTCAGTGCTGGAAATGCAAAAAAATATTGCGCGATGTCTTTGAGCTTGTTTGCCAAGCAAACATTTGAACAGCAAAGAGAGAATTCTATATTGAGAATTCACGATAATCAAAGAAACGCGAAATTTTTCACCTTGTGTTCTCTTTTTCCGTTTATTTGCCGATATAAAATATTGCAATATGCGAAAATTCGTTTTCGAAGTTTCAATAAAATATACGAGGAAGGATATTTTTATATTTAAACATTATAGACATGATGTTTCGTTGGAAGAAAATATATTTAATTAATATAGAATGATAACAAAAATTACATTGCCGATCAAATGATGGATTAGTTATATTCATAGTGTTCGAAGGCTATATTTTATATGAAGCAATCAATGTTGACTCTAATTGCATAGTAAAACAAATTACACAGTTAATAATTTTGTGTTTCGTGTCGGTTGAATTTTATATACAAAATCACGTGTTAAATATAATACACAAAAAGTGTAATTTTTACCCAAGATGTGTGTCATATTTTACAGAAAATTTCTGTAGTAGGAGCACAATAAATAAAGTTTTGTGTAATTCATGTGTTATTAATAATAACTACACAAAAATAAATCGATAATTTCAATCCGTATAGATTTATGTTATCTTAAATTTCAAAAGTTCTACAATTTTAAATCAATGTAAATAACTGTAATGACTTTTAAAAGGATACTTATATAAATTAGGACACAGTAAACAAATTTAGTACGAATTTAATTTAATTTTTATATAATTTTAAGATTGAAATATAAACCATTTGCATCTTGAAAGAATTAAAAAAAGGCAAGTGAAAAATAAGAATCTGGTAGAAAGACAACAGATAAAATTTGCTTCGAAACTGACGGTTCAATCAAACCTAGTAATTTTTCACGATGTGTCGTCTCCCGCAGTTCTTTTCACGTTCTTGAATATTTTAGCGTATGGGATAACTTTAGGATAGATGCTATGCACGATTTTTCAGATGGAATTTGTTTGCATATTATAATTATAAAAATAATTTCGAACTATTGATATCGAAATCGATTATTTCATTAAGAAAACTCAATAAATGAATACCAGTAATTTTGGAAGATATTGAAAAGAACAGTAACATATCTCATCAGTGAAATTCGATCCTAATGCTGATAGAGATATTAAAAACCGTGCATTCACCTGCATACGGAAGTTGAAAAAATTTAATGATGTAATTGTATTATTTTGATTTAGATTGAGAAAAATTAGGTGTATGAAAACTGTAATAATAATAAATGTGAAATCGACGAAATGTAACTCTCTACAATCAATTTTTCAAACCACTAAAAAAGTCTCAATTCAGTCAAACACCTTTCGACTTCACCATCCTACGATAACCACTCCGTATAAACACTTCTCCACATATTTTGAAAATCCGAATCACTCCAAACATTCCTGCACCAATAAACCCCTTAATTCTTTCACCGTTTCACCACCCGCCCTTGCCCTACATAAAAATCCCTTCGCGACATAAGTACCGGATCTAATATCGTCCTCTACCTCTGCCTCTCCATATCGGACTCGTCTTCGTTTGATCCCTCTCTCATCTCGCTGCAGCAGCCGAAAAGAGAGCTCGTCGGCGCCTGCGGCGGCCGCAAAAATTTCTCATTTCGATCGAACCTCGCGGCACACATACGTACACACAAAGATCGAAACAAGCCATATACCACAGGCATCGCCACTCTTTATATTTGAACCTCTATACGCTTCCTCCTTCGTTTCTCTCGCCTTTCTCATATATCCTTATACGACCAGGCTGTGTGTGTGACTACGACACGCGCGCGTGTGTGACACCGCGCGTCATCATCCGTCGTGCGCGCTCTCGCGCGTTTTAATATCGCGAATGGGAAAAACAAATACGAACGTATGGAAATTCGGTCCGCGCGCGTGGGAATATCCCCAGAGAGAGACGCGCAGGCACGCCGGGGCAATACCCTAAGGCTCAGTCTACACCGGTGCGCATACGCACCCGTATGCGTGGGAGAAACTGCTATTTTGATCAGGATGGAAGGATGGAACCTGCTTATTTGAAAGGGCTAATTACTAGTGCTGTTCACTAGTTATGTTTTTTCAGGGAACGACGAACATATAACTTAAGCATTTGTATCAAGTTTCTTTTCAAGTAAAAGTTTCTTTATTGTTTCAGTTAATAATTTCTTCATTTCAATGTTTCAAATTATTTTCATGGATGGGCAAGCAAGCACTACTCGCTAATAGTATTATATTCTATTTTCTTTACAAATTCAACTGAATTTTTTTTACTTTCAGACCTTTTTAATAATGCATTTAATAATTAATTAAGTAATTATCATAATTAATAAAATTGAATTAGAAGAATTTGAAAATATTATTATTAAGTAGGAAATAAAATGATAAAACTGATAAGACAAAATTATGGAAAATAAGGATTCCTTTTGTTGGACCAAAAGAATACACGGACAGTAGCAACAAATTTTCTTTAAAATTATTTTTATTATTAATATCATTTTTATTATAAACTTAGAACATGTAAATACTATAACTTTAGTTTTTTTAATAAATTTGTTATATAAAATTTGTTTATTGCCTCATTTATTCTCAGCATTCGGTTACTCCTCTTTTTTTATTATCTGGAATATCTTTTTAATTGTTAAAAACAGAATGTTAAAATAAAATGTATTACAAATTATAGCCATCTTCAAGTATTTCCTTACCTCTTTAAAATTTTGTAAATCTTGTAGTAATTCTATAAAACACTCATCTAATTTTTCTGGTCCAACTTTTTCTAAATTATTTTTCAGTACAACTGCATAGTGGTCTTCCGGTTCATTATCTTATCGATTATATTTTTTTTTGCTCCATCACAAAACTGTCAAATTTAGATACCTTGGATGTTCTCTTAAAATCTGAATTCTTGAAAAGAAACTTGATACAAATGCTTAGGTTATATGTTCGTCGTTCCCTGAATAAAAATAACTAGTGAAAAGCACAGGCAATCAGCTCTTTCGAATAAACAGTTGCCATTCTGATCAACATGGCCGTTTCTCTCACTGCGTATACGTACCGGTGTAGACTCAGCCATACACACGCGGAATCGCAACGGCGAGCGCGCACATGCATTGGAGATCGTCAAAAAGCTCAAAGCGTACGGATTTTTCAACGAATTTTTTTCATTTTTCGATGCGACGGAAAGAGCTTTATGGCTTCGCTGTGTGCTGCTTCTTTGCCGGGCTTTGGCGAGCGTGAAATTCCCGGTACCGTGCGGTGGTATAGGTGCGGGCGACTAATATATAACGAATCGAAAATTCTTGAAAATCATTATTAACGCGTGTGTGCACACGGATTTCGCTTGGGATCGAGCGAGCGTTATCCAAATAAAGCGAGTTTTAGTACCGATATAAACGCGCGCGCGGATATCCGTAAAAACACTTACTTGTTTATTGCGTCCGAGCTTTTCGCGGCGCGCGTACATCGAGGCAAGAGGATACGCGCGTCCGCTTATACGCATATGTATCTATACGAGTGTTGCGCGCGTACACGTGTATGTGGTGCTGAATTTATGGGAAATCCGTTTGATCTGTGCGCGATTTTATGCGTGACGGCTCGAAATTTATAACGGGATTAATATAAATTTTGAGTGCGATGCTGTGTAAAGAGTGATTTTTATAAAAATCGATCGGGTGGCTACGTGTGGCGCACACGGTATAATTTGTGGATGTGTTAAAAAAAATGGATTATATTATATGGTGTGCGAGTTTAGCCGTCGGGTTTGTTGCGTTAAATTAATAATTTGTTTATTGTTTGTGAATTTACTATATCTTTCAGAGAAATCAATAGACCTGAGTCAGCTTTTTGCAATTCTGATGTTTCACTATAAATCTCTTATTTTCTGTCAATTCTCTAACTATTCAAACCAACAATATTAATCCCAATTAATAATTTAACATTAAACTCCACCTTTCTTACTTCAAACCCCCGATATCCAACATTCAATTCAAAAGCCTCGAAAACCTTCCTCGCCTCCTACAACCGCTTCACAATAGCCCGGAGGGCAATTTTCGCCGCGGCCGAACCCCAGAAACACTTCCTCTCCCCTCCACTGTACGCGTCTTTTGTCGCCCTTAAACGCCGCGATTTTTCTCCTACCACCACTATTACACCCTCCCTTTAAGATTCTGTCTCGAGCCAGCAGCAGACCCTGGATACAGAATCCGAGGACGATAACGAGATGTCAACGTAGAACGCCCGGACCACCGGATCCATACATTTGAATATCAATGCGGGCTGCCCGCTCGGATATAGCGTCACCGCCTATCGCTCGCGCGTCTAATGCGCCGTGAAAAGAGCTCGTGACTGATTGGCCCGTGATAGGTCATAGGTACGCGCGCCAATTTCATCATTCGCAGTGCGCGAAGCTTCTTTTTTTTCGGAGATGATGCGATTTATCTCGTGGTTCACCGTCCGGATTATCGTTGACGTTGTTGTTATTATCATTATTATTATGGTTGGCGTCGTGATTGCATCGATTTTCCGGCTGTCGGGTTCGGTGAAATCATTAGTAACTGGATTACACGCCGGGCACGATCAGGCGGCGGGTGCGCGGCAAAAATGCGATTTGCCCGGGCTGTTCGGTCGCGATGGTTCGTTTGTAAAATTGTGTATATATTTGCCAACGCGGCGGATTATATTATATATATATATACCTATATATTTTTTTCCGTTAATTTCCCGATAAGTAAATAGATTGCCGGTGAATCGGATTTTTGGGCGGGTGGAATAATAAAATGGTACGGGGATTTTACGGACGAGGGGAGTAATTTGGTTTTAAGGTATATAACGATAAAATTGATAATTTTGCAGTGCGAAGCGAATTTTGCAGTGTATAATGCGATGAATTCAATTTTAAGCTATATAATTTACATTCGTTGATATTTTTAAAATACATGCTTTGTATATTCACACTTATAATTCAAAAACTAGCTTCAAACTTATTATCAATTCAGTCACCTACTGAAAAGTCGACGAACTCTTTCTCATTCAATACGTGCAAAAATCAAAAATAAACTGAAAAACGACAGATTCCATCATTCTTCATTCTCCCAAGCGCTGCGACAATTCAAATCCCGAGAAACGCGACAATGTACCTCCGAACCGCACGGAATTCGCGCAGAGCAATTAAAAACGTGACAATACCGGTAAAAGCTGCTACAGCGCAGCTACGGACCAAAAATCCACGAGACAAAACAATTAGCCCAGCTCGAAACTGCGCGGGCATTGTCGCCAGCTGCGCGACCGCGTGAAAAGAAAAGTAAAACCACTAGCCGCTGCATGCCGCTCTGCATCTTTCAAATCCAATTACCCAACATAATGCCACCGTATGTCCTCATACAAAACCTCCGCGAAACAAAAATCTTGGCCATCACATGTCCGAATCGATTCGTATATATATATAGGTATACACAGCCACACTCGCCTACAGCCGAGGGTCCGAATCTCCCTCTCTCTCGCATTAATACCGTAAACAAGATCGCGCACCTGCACTCGGACACAGCATAATACAGGTATATAAGAGAGCAAGAGAGAGCGAACCTATACGCGCTTTAACGTGGTTATTTAGCCTCGCGAGTAAACACGGCGCGTTTAAGGCCCGACGATTCGACCGCTGCCACAGCAGCAACCACCCTCAAGCATTCATGTTCCATACATATTTATGCCGGTTGCCGCTGCTGCTGCTGCTGCACTTGCATCGTGCGGGCGTCTACATATAGAGGTATATATGCATGTGTGTGCTCGTGCGCGCGTGCGCCGGTACGTCGGGACGTGATACGTTTGTTTCCTAACTAGGCGGCTAACACGGCCCGTGTATTATAGAGACAGGAGGAGGAGGAGGAGGCTGCATGTTGCATGCCTGCGTGTGTGTACGTCCGAGGGAAGAGACAGGTGAGAGATCGACGAGACCTTCGAGATTTCGCGCTCGCGCTGGTGTTTTCTGAGTGTGATGGGAAAGAGGAGTATAGGCGAAGTTTGATGAACGGCTGTTCTCGTTAGGATGAATTAGTCGTGTGGGGTGAGAGCGAGCGAACTGAGGTGTAATGAGATTTTGACCGGGCGGTGTTGCTACTTGTTAAAGGGTGATCCATTTTTGAAGTGGCTGCCGGATGTTTGTTGTAGGAGGGGGTAGAGGCGGAAACGCGTGTTTCGATTCGGGAGCGCGCGGTGATCGGGGTTGATGGAGAGATTGAGGGTAGTGGGTTATATACTGAAAGGGTCGTATTAACGTGAGCACGTGATCATCGCAGTTGTAATAGAAGTGGGGTATATTAATTTCGATTTATTTGATGTGGATTTGAGTGTGAATGTCTGATTGATATTGTGAGAATGATTATTTTTTTCCATTATAGTTGTTATTGCATAATTGATCAGGTGATAAAAATTATCCACTTGTATCATGAATTATGTATCAGTATTTGCGAATCTGCCAAATTTTTATGAAAAGAAACTTATAATAAATTATAATTAAGTAATAAAGTTAATATATTGGAATTTTAACAGATTAAGTAGAAAAATTACATATATTCAGCATTACAAAAGTACGCTAAATATGTTTATTTAGAAACTTGCTCAAAATATTTTCTTTCAAAACGTTCTTCCCCAAAACAAAGATATCTCAGAATTTCTATACATAAAAACAATTCCACCATAATATCCTTTAATAATCTTATATAAAACTCACCTTCGAAATATTTCAAACCCACCTGTACGAGGCACTCTTCGAGCAGATATTCAATGATTGCAATACAAAACCTAAAACAAACTTATCATTAATTTAAATTCAGATCGCAGAACGGGGCTGTCGAGCCTTCCTCACCGCGCTATCTATCACGCCGACATTCCTCTCACTCTCTCTCCCTCTCCTTGTTTTATCGCAAGCGAGAATTCCAATAACAAAACCTATCAATCTCACCACTAGCGCTATACTGCTCGCAAAAAGGCAACGCATCCTCGTTCTCCTGCCGCCCAAAAGAACGCGCGAGCGAAAACGTCTTTTTCCCGCGGATAAATATCGCGTTCGCGCAACGACAGCGTACCGCATGCACATACACATCCTTTTCCCCGGGATTTGATGTATCTGTCGATCGCGCTCGGGCTATTTATCCACGCTGCGGCCCCGCGTATTTTTATTCCGTCCGCGAGCGAGGAGGCCGATATTAAATTGCTTCTTCGCGCGTATATAGCGCTGCTGGTATTATATATACCAACGCAAAACAGCAGTCACATATTTTTATATGCGGATGATAAGACATGGGCGGGAGGATGAATCCTTTGAGAGATACGGTTTTTCTCATCTTTTCTAATTTCATTTACATCCCGTATCTTATTCGCGCTTTCTGCGTGCGCGGAGGTGATGGAGGTGTCGACGGGCGCACCGAGGAGATTTTTGTTATTCGATGTGATGCGTCGGCAGCTTGGATAAGGTCGGGAAATAATATATATTGGCTCGCGTTAGGGGGCGGAAAGGAAAGGATCTGACGAGAGGTGAATACTAATGAATCCTTCTTTTTCGTTTTCTTTGCGTCGTATTAACGTTACGGGGAGGGAATAGTCGGAGTTGATTTAGTTGTATTAGGCGTAGGGGTGTTTTTTATACGGTGAGAGATGAAGTTGTCTTGGAAGGTGTTTTGTAATGTCAAGAGGTAGGAAATTTTTTTTGAGAGTCGGGAGTATTTTTGTTTTTAAACAAAGTGTCGTGGCTTGTATCGACGTGTTTTTGAATTTCACAGTGACGGAATGATTTAAATTCGATATTGCGGTTTCGAGACTGTTTCGGAACTGAAGTCAATAACCGCAGAGTCAATACTGATTTCAAATACTGAGAATGTCAGCAAAGAATAATTTGAATTGGATTTCAATTCTTGGCATCTTTTCAGTTTTGTAGTTCGTTATCGAAGTTGTAAATAAAAATAAATTTGTATAAAAGATTTACATTTTCCCTGGTAAAAAATTAATCATATTTTATAACTAACGTGTTAATTAAATGGAAGCATTTTTAGTAAAAATCATAATTCAAAAATAATATCATTCATGTAAAACTTCTACTATTACTTAAAATACACATTTTATGAAGTGTAAATATTCTAATTTATTTCGGATTAGTGCATAATTATGAAATACAAGCAATGTTCGTTTTTAGCCATAAAGTTAACTCAAAAATAGCTAGCTTCTTGTTAACATTTCTACCAGAGTTTTAACAATGGTAATAGATAAATTATTGTATAGCTGTAATTAGTTCAATGGTAACATTAATATATATATATGGCCGACTCTCGGTCAAATCAAGAGGTCAAAAAATGAATCTTCTTAAAACTCTTCTTAAAGATCATTATACCGATCCATGATTAATAATTAGGTTACTCAATCTTAATATAAGTAATATCCTCCAGCCGTAATTTGTTTCCTTCTCTCTATATATAGCTCTCCAGTTTAAAAGCTATTGCTCCTTCCCTTGAGCTGAAATACAAACACAAAGAATCAAAATTCTTACAAACAACAATGTGAAATATTAATGAAAATTTTTACTTATCTAATAGATATTGAAGCTCCAACTCTGATCAAGAATATATAATTTAAGCTCCCCCAGTTATCTTCTTTTGTACAGTACTATTGATTCACTTTTCTTTACTTGTTGTTGATTTAATAATATATTAAACCCTATCTGTTCTTGTTTCTTCTTTTACTACTAATTATTCTAAAGGACTACTTCTAGATTGTGTGTTGCGTGATTTTGGCTGTGTGTCATAGACAAGAACATACATATGAGAATCATCAATAATATCAATAATCATCTTGGCTATGACACATAGGCACAATCACGATACACAATCCAGAGGTAGTCCTTTAGAATAATCAGCAGTAAAAAAGAAACAAGAACAGATAATGTTTAATATTCTATTTAAATCAGTAAATCTGTGTGTGAATACATAATGTGCATAATAAGTATTGTGTGTATATAAATAAGAATTATGTATTGAATGTGAAAATTTGTGGCATGCGATATAGCAAGATTAATCTTGATATTGTATTGTCTTGTCTCAATATTTCAGATAATAATCGATACAATATTTATATACAACTTTCGATACGATATCAAGATTGTTGTGTCAAAAATGTAAAGAATCTTGTCTTGTCTTGGAAATAACTTAACATTTTCTAATCGTAATAATTTATAGAAACAATCATAATTCAATATATTTCAATAGTTACTGACGACCATCTACTTTTTTTGTTCCAATAAGTATTTCAATAAGTATTCTAGCTCCAGGCCAGGTCCTCGGATACGACCATCTACTAACGAGATGTTAAAGTGATAAAGGTTGGCAACGTATTCGGCGACGCGCTATGTATACCCTGAGGCCGGCTTACTTAGGTACGCGAGGCTATCGGGAGAGGGTGCGCCACGTAGCGGCAGCGCATTCACTAAACTGGTCGGCAGCACATATATGGCGGAAAAAATTAAATTTCAAATTTGGCATTTATTTATACTTGCGCCGAAATTTTATTGTCTTTGTATTAAATCTAAAGTGTTTATATATTAAATTACGTTCAGTTATATTATTTTTAAAATTCAGTATATTTTTAACTTAGAAGTTTCTTAAATTTAAGGAAATGTTTAACACTGAATCATTTACAAAGGTCTGAAACCCAAATACCCGGGGGATGTGAGGTCCTCGCAAAAAAGGGAGCTACCGAGACGTGCAACAGTGAACAAGTTGATGATTTCAAAAACTTACTATTTTACGTCTGCGTGCCTTCCTCTTACGTGGACTTCTAATTTTTTAAACAATCGACTCGCTTTTTGGCGCTTGTCTGCGTAACTCCAATATGATCAGGAATTTCAAGACAAGACAATAATACTTTTCATCTTGACAGAAAAGACCAAGACAAGAGAAATTTTCAAGAATTTCCAAGAGCGAGACAATAATTATAGAAATATTGTATTCCCTTGCTCTCGTGCAGTCCTAGTTTTAATTTCTGTATATGTGAGTGTCTGTATGTGTGTGTGTGCGTGTATGTGTGGTAATAATAATAAATTAACAATTTTCATAAAATAACACATCAGCAATGTATCAACATGACGATTGAATGCAAAACCACATTACGTTGATCGTGAAACGGCTTTTGATCGTTTCAATTAATAACATACGCACCTTAACCTTATATCCCTGAAATTCGGTTCAAACAGGAGACCATTAGCAAAATAAATATTTTCACCCGAGGAATGAATATTCATTTAAAATATAGAGCGCACTTCTTGCCAACAGGTGCACATTGTCGCGCTGGAATCGCCTTTTCTTGTGCAAATGAATAGAGCTATTGTTTTAGGTTTATTTTGCTACGAAACAAAAGCCCCGCGGGGAATACAAAAACTTGAGCAGTGCATTAATCATTTTTATAGGCTTTTTCCAAATAAGTAAGAGTTACGACGACATTAAAATTTGTAATCAAGCGTAGAACCCATAAAAAAAATGAAAACAACTAAGGCGCTCATAAGTATAGCCGTATAATATTCACATCTTTATTCAGCAATACACCTTATATCATCATAAAAGAAAAATACAACAAAGACGTTCACCGAATGTCTATTGCTCGTTACTTTCTAAACTTTCCCGCCACTCGCACACGCGCGCAGCAAAGCAACAAATTTTCAGCATTCCTCCGCCACCGATAATCGATCGTCGACCATTCCACCGTCTTTTACCCCACACGTGCGCCGAATCTCCGACACGTTCTCTCACACACACACAATCCGGCAAACGGAAAAACCCTTACAAAGGCGAAAAAAGTGGCCGCTGACCCTCTCCTTTCCTTCTATACCTTACCTCCCCCTTAAGACCCGAGACACAAAAGAAATAGCCGCACTAAAACGGCTCTGGCCGAAAAAAAGAATCCACCAAGCGGCGCGACGATAGAGCCAATTTTCTCTCTCTCGTCCGCCGTCGCGCGTCGGAGGATAAGAAACAATAATCCGCGCGCGAGTGCGGACGAGAGACCGAGGGATTCCTCAAACACGCGTCGGGAAGAAGATTAGCTCCTGCGCGCGCGCTGGGCTGTAAATTATCGTCGTAATAAATGCGCGAGGATAGGAGGAAGTCGCGTATAGTTATATGTTTGTACGGGAGTAGGCGAAGCCGGCTAATGACGAGAGTTGTGCCGGAGGATTAGGCACACACGCGGGGATACGCGTGGGAGAGCGCGCACGTGGCGCGTGGAGAGAGCCGGATGAAGAGAGGCTGGAGGAGTGAGAGGGAAGGTGGAGTGGAAGGCTTTTGATTTTAGGAGAGCTATAGGTGGCGCGCGTGACTAATGCGGTAGGTTTTGGGTTTCTTCGTGTGGTTTTGTTGACGGTTGAGGTTCCTGTGTGTAAATGTATGATGGTAACAGTTTGGAAAGAATGCATTAAATTGTGTGAATTCGGAATAATGAAAGTAAAGGAGTAAAAGTAGTTGAGTTATACTACTTACGTTGAAATAAAACTTCACTTTTTACACATTTTACTCTCTTTTATGAAAAAAAAGTCTTCACACTGTGTTATATTTTCTACCAAAATTCCACTTTATCCCAGTAATTTAATCCACCACTTTAACGCAACAAATCATCACAGTCGATTAATATACAAACTCGCACATCAACGATCAATCACTAAATTTCAATATTTTCATGCCCTATATACAATTATAACTCAACCTTCCCGCTGTATTCCCCCAGCGCCGAGCCCATAAACATTTACGAACTAATTAACCCATTAACTAATCAAATTCACAACACAATTCTCCAAATTTATCAACCAATCGTGCATTAATAACGCAAACAACAACAACTGCGAGAAAACAAATGCAGATATACAGAGACGCGATCCGAAGTATATACATATATACGCTGAGTGTATTGGAAATTGCGCATTGGCTTTGCAGGTGGACGCTTCGTGGTGACGTCGCAGGGCGACCTACACATCAAGTCGGCGAGGCAAGAGGACGGACGGGCCATGTACTCCTGCCTGACCAGACACTCGCTCACCGGCGAGACGCGTAGAAGTGAGCCCGCCTCCCTCACCGTTACGGGTCAGTTGAGATTTTCCATCCTTTTTTGTTTTTTCTTAAACATTGTTCGTATAAAGTTTTTGTTTCGCAACTATCTTTTCTTATTTTTAACATAATTAAAATTTGGTTTTAATTCTCGAATGTACGGATCAGACTTGATGTAAAATGTAAATTTTCACGTATCTTTTCATATAGTAACTTTTGTTAGAAAATTTTGTTATCTCGTGTATATTCGTTTACTTAAGCTTCGTTTTGTATGCATGCTGATGTTGAATTAAAAAGCCAGTGTAAAATTTGAAAATTAAGAACTACACTTGGCGCTGGTTCTGCGTTTCGAGTATAATATAAGGCCACAAGAGAGGCAGACGCGCAGGCATACGTTTAATTTGAAATTCAATAGCTGCGTGTAAACATGCGGCTACTTAAAATTAAACAACCTTAGCTACGAGTTCTTTTTTTAGTCTTAATTAAAGCAGCAATGTAGAAATTTCACACATTGCTAAATTAATCGTTGTCTTCGAACAAACAACTCATATAAAAATAAAAGTGCGAAATCAAATCTACCTTCGCAAAACATCACGACTGCTCAACCAACCGCCTCGTTGAATTAAAAAAGTCTACACGAACACGGCGAAAATTGAATTTCAAAGAAAATACGCGCCGAGAACGCAAACCGCATATCGGGTGTATACTCGGTGTCTTCTCTCTTGTGGCTTTAACTCTCGCTCTGCGACCAGCGCCGCGCTGACTATATCACCGGCGACGGCAACTCTCGCGTCTCAATTTCTCTGCGTTATGCTTCCGCATATAGAGCCGACCAGCAGAATGCCACCGAAGCTGATGCAGCGCTCGCAAATTGCAATTTCCGCGGAGCGGGATTCCGACGTGCACCTCACGTGCTCCGCCCAGGGAAGCCCGCCGATCCAGTTCACCTGGTATCGTGACGTCAAGGGTGAGTCTGAATAGATATATATATATATACGCCAAAGTGATATGCTATACCATTGTTATATATGTACGCCAGCGGAAGTCTTATGCGATGTCTGTTTTTCGACGATTTAACGCGGGAGAAGCCGGAAGAGTGTAGATAGTTTTCCGTGGGAGTGATGGGAGCGAGACGGTGGAGAGATAACTTGATGAGAATCTGATGAAAGTTTCTTGGCGCGAAACCGGAGAGTCTGCATAAATTGAGAAGGAGCTGTGGGGGTGACGGAGTGACTCGAATTTCGTTTAGTGTCTTATATTATAAGATACCCGATAGTATCGCTTCGTTCTATTATTCGCGCTTGCCCATTGTTCCCGCGCGCTTTTTTAAATTATGTATAAGAATATAATTTCTTTTTTTCGTATATAGAATATACACTTGAACTTTTTTTTCGGGCCATTGTTCGTCATAAATATAGAAACGAGAGAAATGGTAATTCTTTTTTTTTATGATAAAATTCTACAATTTTTTTTCCATGATGATCAATTTTTGACCCAGTATATAAATTTAAATTTTATACGCTTCATTAAATGTGCATCAAGCTATAATAAATGACAAAAATTAATTAACTCTGCGAAATCGATGAAAAAATCCTTCCCCCCGTAGAATTCAATCCCATCGAAACCTATCTACATCTCAAAGTATACCACCTCAAGTACAGTCAATCCGCCAATCGGTTATCCCCGTCTAAAACTAGACAATTTCCCCGTCCCCGTAATTATATCATCCCTTGTAAGAAAAAAGCCCATTATCGCAGTTCTCCGATTCTCTCCCGCCGACTGCCACTACACACCCAGTTTCGCGATATCCGTAAAAAGCTCTCGCCGCCGAGTAGTATAACTCATCCTCTCTTTCTATCTCTGCTCTCCTCCGCGCATCGATTGCTTCGTTCTTTCTCCCGCAATCTAATAGCCTCTTTCCTCTCCCTTCCATACATCCTCCACTATTTTTCCGCGAACCGACGCATCGCCAGAGATGATTTATCGTCGCAAACAATATAAGAAACGAGAGAAAGGCACATATATAAACGAGCTTTATATACACAGGCCACTCGGAGCTGGTGGAGACGTACGGTAGGATCCAGCAGTGGGGCGACCTGCTGCGAATCAGGCGAGTCGACGTCCAAGACGCCGGTCGCTATGTCTGCCGGGCGCGCAATAACTTCGGCGAGCAACAAGCGGAGACCCACCTCTCCGTCACCTCGAAATTGAACGCGCGCATCCAGCCGCTCATCCAGGTACGTATATACACGTTCTCACTCTCTCTCGTCGCCATCACGCTATGAAAACTCGTTATCGGATTTTCCAGGCACACACGCGCGAGTGTGTATGTGTCTACAGTGACGAGGTGAAATTACGGATGTAGAGAATACGTGTGTGTGTGTAGGAGGGGGTTGGTAGCATTGTCGCGGGCTAGTTTTTTCTTTTGTGTGATATATAGAGAGGAGAGACGCGAGGCGCGGCGGATATATAACGAGTGTTTCTTTTGTGCGAGATGTCGCGCTGGGGAAGAAGGATCGTCGAAGATTGTCGCGATGTATTGTTGTGTGTGGAAAGGTGACGCGCGTTCGGGGGGTTTTGATGCGCTTGTTAACGATTTTGTAACGATGTGCTATTTCGCTGATTCTGCTCGCGAGATGGATTTATTGTACTAATATAGTGACGGATTGGATTTTCTTATTTGTGATTTATGTCGATATCAGGTGAAACTGAAGTAAAACGATTGTTTGTATACCGTGAATAAAAATAGCTGTTCGAAAAACATTTTATAACTTTTATTTTACCAAATTTCGCTGCCCTCGCGAACTTTTATCAACGAGTCGCAACAAAAATTTATAACCGAACGATTTCGCGAAAAAAAAACGGCACCAATCGCCAACTATAACGCAATTATAACTGCCAAAATCGCCAAAAAATTGTTCTCCCAAACCTTTGTCAAAAACTCGCCAAATAAATGCAATTAGTTGTATATATTCACACAAAAAAATACGCCTTTGTATACATGACAAAGCTATATAGCTACACGCGTGTACCTATATATAGGTGGTGAACTCGGGACAGACGGCGACGATGAACTGCACGGTGGAGGGCTTCCCGATCGAGAGCGTCGAGTGGCTTCACGACGGCCTGCCAGTGCTGACGTCCCAGGACACGAGGATCCGGCTGCCCGCGCCACTGGTGCTCGTGATAGAGGCCATCGGGAGGCGGGACAAGGGGATGTACCAGTGTCTGGTGCGCAGCGACAACGAGAACGCCCAGGCTACCGCGGAACTTAAGCTCGGCGGTGAGTATAATATATAGTGTGGAGGTTGTGAATGATGTGAAGTCGGTGAATGGAGTTTGCGTGTTCGGTACGGTAGAGTTTAATGAATTTATTATAATAGTGTTTTTTGTTAGGATGATGATTAAGGCAAGGTTTGTATTTATTTATTTGAAACTATTTAATGAGCTAAAAGTCCTTTATTACAAAAAGAATACAGAACAGACAGCGCAAAATTAACAGTAATATATATCCGTAAATACTTGTAAAATTAAAAAAAAAAAAGATTAATATCTATAAACTAACGATTTTGTGCTCTGTTTAAATTATTTAATAAGATTTCTATGGAAACACGAAAGTTTGCAAATAAGTCAATAATTGATTTTATACATAATATTTTTTATTTAAAAGTTATACTAACTATTCCTGGAAATGTAATTGGTTCATTGAAAATAGTGATTAAACTAGGTCATCCATATTTTGATTCGCCAATATTATCGATATATTATGCACAAGATAGAATAAACCTTCAATTAATATTATAAATTGTTTCTTCTTATTTTAAAAATGATTCAATAAAAATAATATTAGTATAAAATAATCTCTGTAGATAAAGATTGGAAATCTAATAATATAATATTTTATTTCATTGTGAAAAAAAATTTTAATATTAAATACCAAAGTTTTTAATAGGTTCAGCACTATTACATAAATATTTTTCATGAATTATTTTCAAACGTCAATCAACAACACCTTTTTTAACTAATCCATTTTTCGGATTTATATATAAATAAAAATATTTCACTAAAACAAACAAGCAATACAAATATTACCATCAAAATTAAAATTGAGCCAACACTATCAAACCATCAAAAACGTCACCTCAGCGCTGAACCTGTTACATTTTAATCGCAACAGGTAAATCTTTTCCATTACCCGAGGCCCTAAATTTAATTTCCTGCACAAGCCGCCCCAAGCCTACAGAAGACACACATACGCATATAAACATCTATATACATATACTTTTACCCCCGAGTTGCCACTGGCCTCGTTCGAGGCGTGATTAATTTTCTTTTTGGGGTGCGCAGACACGGTGCCGGAGCTGCAATACACGTTTATCAAGCAGACTTTACAACCGGGACCGCCGGTGTCCTTGAGGTGCTCCGCGACTGGCTCGCCCCCGCCTTCCTTCACCTGGCTCCTCGACGGCGAGCCGCTCAGCGAAATTGCCTCCAGTCACAGGTATTATTGGATTTCATAATTTTCAAGCCCAGGACCCCGGCTATAATTTCGCGCGATTTATTTTGCTCGGGTCGCCGTGTTATCCCGGCTGTGCGAGGGTCTTTGATGCGGGATTTATTTGCCAGAAGGTCTGTTTTAGAGAGTTTTTATTGCAAGTTTTTTTTTTTTAATATTAGAGCTTTTTAACTGGATTTAGTAGGTTTATACTAAAATTCTCAACTAAATATTAATATAGTAAACTGGTGATTACTGATCTACTTGATTATGATAATAAATAATATTGTTTTAATCTTTACATACTTATTCTTTTTCAAACTTTGTTACAACTTGAAAATTACTATTCGAAAATCATAAAATCATGATATCATACAGTTCGAAACATCAACCCCCTACAACGATAATACTCCAAAATCCACGATTACCATCCCTTTGTATCACATTGTAACCCCCATTTCTGCCCGCACAGATACGCGATAGGTCAGTACGTGGACCAGTCTGGCGACGTGATCAGTCATTTAAACATCACGACGGCGACGACGGAAGACGGCGGTCTGTACGCCTGCGTGGCCTCGAATTCGCTGGCCTCGGTCGAGCACAAAGCCCGGCTCAATATACGGGGTGAGTCGAGGCAGAAAAGCCCCCAGCAGTAGCAGCAGCTAGCTACACGCCCGGTACAATTGATGCCGCCGTAAAGTTTCGCTGTCTGGTCAAAGGCCTCTCTCTCTCTCTACGCTCTATACCTCGTTCTCTGTCTATGACATACACGTATGTGCCCGGGCAAAGAATGCATCGGATTCCAAAAAAATATTTATTGGAATACCGTCTCGCGCGCAAATATTTGCTCTGAGCCTCGTCGCGCGCGCACTCCGCGAGGGGGAGAACAAAAAGGGATTCTAATTTTAAATATTGTGAGGTCTTTTTGTCTTTTTGCGAGGAGAGGTAGAGAGAAAGGTGATGGAGAGGGAGGAATCGATAGTTGGTTACGTCGAATGGTTATAAGCGAAATTTTTCTGCGAACGAGTGGCTTTTTTCGTAATGAAATTTCTTTGTTAAAGTTACCTGTAAAAGTGTATTATTAATGTTTACTATTTAAAATCTGATATATAGATAATGTTTTACAAATACTGTAAATAAAGTCAATAAAATGTTATAATGCTTTTTTGTTCAGCCACATGTCAAAAACAGTTTATGCGAAACGAAACAGTATATGTACGTTTTTTATGTACAAATTGTCGTCTATACAAATATTTAGCTGTTTTCATAAACATAGAATAAAAAAATATTGAAAAAATAATATCACTATAGCAGCTATCAAGCAGTTTTTGTTTGTTCTTCGATAACAACAAACATCCCTTAAAAAATCTAATCACCCTCACGGCCATCATCAACTCTACAGGCCCGCCGTACATCCGTCAGAGGAGCCCCGTCCGCGCGATCGCAGGCAGGGACATAACAATCGCCTGTCCGTATTCCGGCTTCCCCATCACCTCAGTGACGTGGTCGCGAGGCGGCTCGGCTTTGCCGCCCGATCTGCGGCATAAGTCGGACAGTGAAGACCATCTCACCATCATGGATGTCAGCCCGGAAGACAAGGGCACGTATACCTGCACTGTGCAGGCCAATAGCGGACAGACTGCCAGTCGCGATATACAAGTCGAAGTTCAGAGTGAGTTTTTTCTTTAGTTTGTTCAAGTTTACCTTGCAATATATGAAATTGATAAAGATTAAGGAAATTAATTATTTTTTCATATAGAGGAACAAATGAATGAAATTATAAAACATACCTTACTTATTATAACAGGTGTATTTCTAGCTACATTTGTTCCTTCAATAATCGTATATTTTTATTCGCCTGCCACGGCACTATCTGCGCACTCGTTGTAATTAATACACGAAGAGATCACTTAATATCTCATGTCGGACAATAAAACGCCACTTTCGCGTCTCACTCGTCCGCCTGCTCGCTCGGAATTCAATTTCGCGTGCCATCTCCCCGTTGCGCGGAAAATTTTATTGATTCATTAATTTCTCGCTTTCTCTCTATCTATCTCTCTTTCACTCTGCTCTACTATTACGCGCAGGTCCGCCCGTCATGAGTCCGCTGAGCTTTCCCCCGAATCTGCAAGAAGGCAGCCGAACGCAGCTCGCCTGCAGTATCAGCTCCGGCGATCTACCCATCCACTTCTCCTGGCTGAAAGATGGGGAGCCTCTTCCGTCGTCTCTCAACGTAAGTTGCACACTCTCTTACTCTCTCTTCCTCTTCTCCTTCTCTCTTGGTCCCGTCCCTTTTTCCGCGCGGCGATATCGTTCCTATTTACCGAGCCGATAAATTTAAAAAGTTGCTCTCGTTACCGCGAGACTCGAAAATTAATTTGAAAAGACCGCGCATTTTTCATCGGCGGATATAGAACGACTGCGGGTTCTTTCGCTGCCAAGGCGGCGAGAGAGTCAACAGTCGGTGGTAAAGTATTGTTTTGATCGTGCGCGGATGGTTTTTAACGGTGATATAAAGATGTAAAATAATTTCTTTCGACTAGATGAATTTTAAACTTCTTGTGGGTGTTTAATGAGACTACCGGTGAGGGTGTTAAATTACGAAAAAAGTTTAAAAGCACTTGTGAATTTGGCTCTGGTAGTCAGACGTTAATGAACTTTGATTTTCGGTTTAATGTTATATTGAAAATTTTCTTTTTCAACCAAATCCTCTAGACAATTTAATTTATAATCATTATTGCACTGGTTAAAAAATAATGCTAATAAAATAAACTCGGATAAATCCAATGGGATTTAATGCATCTAAATATATATCTATCAAGAAAATCAGAATTATCTAATTACCAGCAATTTTAATAGAAGACAAAAGTTAAGTACAAATGATTACCTTTACGTCATCTCATGCTAACAAAACCCTCAAACTTCTCAAACAGATCGAAGAAAAGCGCGACGACTTCTACAGCTTCCTGGTCTTCAAAGAGATCTCGTCGCGTCACAGCGGCAAGTACACCTGCGTCGCGACGAACAAGGCCGCGAAAGTGAACAAGACGACGGAGTTGATGGTAATGGTTCCACCCCAGTGGACGTTCGAGCCCCAGGATGTGTCGGCCCTCCTCGGCAATCCTCTCTTTGTGCACTGTAAGGCTACAGGTTTTCCACACCCGAAGATCACATGGTCACGCGGTCACGCACGCACTTCTACGGACTATCAGCCGCTGACCGAAGTGATGGACGGACGGTTGACGATACTACCGAATGGAACGCTCTGGACGGATTCAGCTGGGCCACAACACGAGGGACACTACGTGTGCAGGGCGAATAACAGCATTGGCTTTGGCCTCAGCAAAGTCATATACGTCTCCGTTAACGGTATGATTTACGAGCTGGATTTAGTTATGTGTGTCGATGCGAGAATGCTGAATGTGGGATTTGTGTGACGATCGGAAGTTTAGATATGTTGTTGTTGGGAAGTTTTTAGTACTTTGGAGGGAACGTCGGAGTGTTTGTTTTGGATGGTAGTTAAAAATCAATTTTAGGAGGGACGCGGTACTTCGGTTCATATATGTATGAGAAATATTCATAAAACAAACGAATTTCGCTTCTGTATCTGACAGTCGATAAGCTGCTGCTGTCTACCGTAGAAAATTCAATGTAAAACAATCAACAGGACGCTTTTCATGTTACATTGAATTACTTTTTGATTTCGTTAAAAATACTTTGTAGAGTTTTCTATACTACAGCATGCTACATTAATAATTTCCCGAACAACAATATATATACACATCGAAATTTTATTTCATTATCTCTGGTATACACATTTTCGTTGAATAAATTCTAACAAAGAAACCAATTTTTTATTACATTTACACATTTTCCCTTTCACGTTTTCAGTCTTCATTGTACGATAACAACAATAGAGCTAACATTTTATAGCCAAAAACTTTTAAATTCGAATAAAGATTTTAATTAATTTTTATCATATATATTTAGTATTTAGAATTTTTCAAAATCCACAAATATACAAAAAAACCAACTTCGCACTCCCCAGTATTACCGCAACATAATCCTCGCATCGGCAAACAAACCCCCTTTTGTAGCTTTTATCGCATCACGCCCAAACAAGCCAAACATCCACCCACCTCTCATCCTCTCCTCGCGCCACTGTTTTATTCATACACCTCAGACACGGTGCAGGCGTGTGTTCTCGCTCCCTGTACTTCCCACCTCCACCACCCGCTAGTAAACTATATACCCGTATAGAACGACGATTTTATCGCCTTCTGCAATCGCGCACTTGTATGTGTTCGCAGAGCCGGCGAGATTTGAATTTCAGAGCAAGAACGTGACGATCCCTCGCAACGTATCTGTAGTGCTGGACTGCACAGTCATTGGCGACAATCCTATCAACGTCCAGTGGACGCACAACAACAATCGCCTCGACACTAACGTCCATCGACTCAGCATCAGTCAGGTGAAGACGGAGAATGGCTTGAAGTCACAGCTGTCGATTGGACATAGCGATCGGCAAGATTCAGGGGTGTACAGGTGCACCGCCGACAATGATTACGGCAGGAGCGAGCACTTTATATATCTCGCCGTTCAAGGTTTGTCAAGTATATTATATAGTGTGCTGCGGGTTGCGGTAGTTGTTTGTGGAGTTGGATCGCGCGTGCTGTAATATCGGAATTGGGGGAGAGAGTTTTGGAGATGCAGAAATAGAGTGGATGCGGTTGTAAAATTCTATGGTGTTATTTTAGAAAAACATATAATTTTCAAAATTTATATATGAAAATTAAAAAACATCAAATTAAAAGATTCATAAAAAATAAAAAATTTAAAGCAACAAAATATATACATGGAAATCGTTACAAAAAATGGTGGATATGTGCTTTTCATAGTTTTTAAAAGAAATAATACTTTAAAAAGTATTGTTATTATTTTTTTTTTCGTTATTTGTTTTTTTAACACAAAATAGTTGATCTAAATAAATACAAAAGCATATAAAATAGCATACAAATAAACAATTTTATTCAAAATTATATTAAATTCATTTACATCTATCTAAAATTAAAATGACGATGTCCACGCAATACTTATGCAAATCGTAACTCCACATACACGCGTCAATGCTTCCCCCCAAAGTATCTAAGTCTTTTCCTTTCAATCCTGCAGAGAGGCCGGATCCGCCGTCGGCCCTGGAGGTCATTGAGATTGGCTCGCGATCGATTAAACTCTCATGGAACAAAGCCTTTGACGGCAATAGCCCGATTCGGGAGTACATTATTCAGTATCAGCCGGTCGCCCACGGAATACTGGAGGAAGACTGGGAGCCCACCAAGACGCACAATATTTCCCACACACCCGGCTCCTATTACGGCGTTGGCACTCATCCCACTTCGAACGGTAATAATATACGTATTATAACTTTGAAGTGAAAATTTCATTTGTAAAGAAAAATCAGAGTCAAAGAGTAATGGTGTTATTGTTGAAGGAATAACGCGATTCGAGGCAACGAGCGAGGACCAAGAGATAGCGCTGGTCGCCGGTTTACATCCGGCGGTCACCTATAAATTTCGCGTCTTCTCGATCAACTTTATCGACGCGAGCGAGGCGACGAAGCCGGTGATAGCAAAGACGCAGGAAGAAGGTGAACCCTCTTACATATACACATATAAAAATTTTTATAAAAAAAAAAAACTTGTAATATTTTACGTTTTTTCTTTTGTATCCTACAGCTCCGACGGAGCCTCCGCAGAACATTAAGGTCAGTTCCGCAGGTCCAGGCGAGCTGATCGTCACGTGGGAGGTAATACTTGATTCAAACATTCAATGCAATCATAATTTTAAATATACTTATTTTAGTATAAATGTTACTAAAACTTTGTTGCTATTTTTAAGGCACCGCCAAAAGAATCCTGTAACGGCGATCTGCTGGGCTACATCGTCACCTGGTCGGAGCAGTCGTCCTCGACGTCGGGCGTCAATCAGAGCAAAAGTTTGAACGTCAACGGTTGGGCAACGAACAAAGTTCAACTGACGGGTCTGAGAAATTTCACCAAGTACGATATCACCATCAGGGCCTTCAACAGCATCGCCAGCGGGCCGGCGAGTAATCCCATCACGGGAACCACCCAGGAAGGAGGTACAATCCTTAACTAAATTTATAATAGTTTTTAAAAATATCTACCATTAATGAAACAAGTTTTTCTATTTATATTGTGTATTAAATGGATATAAAACAGACTGAACGTTTGGTGTTCTAGTTCCGAGCGCGCCGCCGTCGAATGTCACGTGCGACGAGTTCAGATCGCAGAGTATGCAGGTGCTGTGGAACAGGCCGCCCCCTCACCAGCACGGCGGAATTATCCAGGGCTACAAAGTTTTCTACCGGCCAGTACCCACCGACAACAGTGCGTACATTATTTCCTTATCCACTCTATAATCGTATCGAATTCATCCTACAAGATTTAAATCGAAAACTTATCTTTATAGTGGAAATTTCAACAACGGGTGAGATAAAGAAGACCAACAGCAACGACACGTACCTGCACGCGCTATACAAGTACACGAACTACTCGATCCGCGTGCTGGCTTACACGGGGGCGGGCGACGGCGTGCTCAGCGACCCTATTTACTGCGCCACACAGGAGGATGGTAAAATCGATACACACATTAATTAGTACACGTATTTTATGTATTACATATAATAAAAATCTAAGTGAAACTGGCGTTTCTTTTAGTGCCCGGACCACCGGCGGGCATAAAAGCCCTGGCAGTGTCGTCGGACTCGATACTGGTCTCGTGGCTGCCGCCTTTACAGCCGAACGGCCGAGTTTCGAAATACACGGTCTACTTTAGGGAGGCGGGCTCGAGCCGGCACAACACGTACACGATACACGAACCGCCCAGCCTGTCGACCGATACGTTGACGAAAGAATTGCGCGAGTTCAATGAAGGGTAGATATAGAGCGAACTACATTTTTTTTAGTTTATAGTGAATTTATCGGATGTGTATTTTGATGATTAATTTTGCCAATAATGTGATTTTAGACAAGTCTATCAGTTTTGGGTGACTGCGTCGACGACGCGCGGCGAGGGCGAGGCCACCACGACAGTTTCGCAAGCGACGGATTCGAAAGGTATTGTAAAATGTATATATGATGACAGTAGTTAGGGAAAAAGGTTTGAAGAATATAACAATTGAGATAACGAGGGAAAAAATGGATTTGCAGCGCCGGCCAGAGTCGCTTCGTTTTCTCAAGTTTTGAAAAAGCCGATAAAATCGTCGGTGATACTCTCGTGCGTAGTTGTCGGTAATCCGACGCCCAAGCCGCTGTGGACGTACAAAAGTAGTCAGGTTACGAAGAGTAAACATCACGAGATTACCTCAGATGGGCATTTAATAATTCGCAGTGAGTTTCAGATTTTCTAAAAGACGTCATCGTTAAAATTATATTTTATTATATAATAAAGTTATATTGTGTTTTAATGAATGTTCTTTAATGAAAACATTACAGCATTAGAGCAGTCGGTTGCTGGCAACTATAGCTGCTCGGCGAGTAATACTTATGGAGATGATTCGATAACGTACACGTTAATTGTTGTTATGCCGCCGAGAGCGCCTACGTTAGAGTTACAATATACCACTACGGACAGTATCAAGTTTTATTGGAACCATCCGGATAATGGTGGAGCCAACATTCAAGGTTCGTATTTCTTCTTGTGCAATTCTTTTTATTAAAATATGAATCTTTTGAATTAAATTTTTTTTTAATATTTTTCACATTGTACATGTGCTTTTGCAATATTTACTACTTTTCGAGAGGAGATGTCGGAGCCTACACAGAATTACGTACTTACCGACATTTTAGTATTTTACGTTATTCTTTTTCAACTTTTTATTTTTACCAACTCTTAAAGTTACTCACCGTTCTTCAAATAATTTTACAGAACATGAAAATAAAGTTAAATAATTAAAAATTCGGTGCAGGGTTCTGTAATTAGCTCTGACATCCCCCTTTTAAAATTTTACACATCAATATAATACAAAAAAAAAAGAAAATTATGCTTTTTGAAGAATTTTTCGACAGATAAATTGTTTATTGTATAACTATAAAACATGATTTAAGAAATGTTTAATTTATTCTACAATAGAAATTGTTATATTTTTAATCCCATTCGTTATCACTAAATAATAATATAATCTAATTAATTTGAAAAATATAAAAAAGCCTCTCAGCTCCCCACCAAAATCAAAATCTTCTAACTTTACATACTACCACTGCACTAAACACTATCATATACCGGATCGGGAGCTAATCTCTCAAGCAACAATATACACGACAGAGATCATTCATTAACCGAACTTTCCTAATTTCACTTGCACGCGCAGCTTACGTACTGAGCTACAAGAAAGATAAGGGCGGCTGGGAGGAGATCACCTTATCGCCGGAGCACACGGAGTATACTTTAACAGGCCTGAAATGCGGGTCGTCGTACGTCGCCCACTTGACGGCGCAGAATCGAGTGGGCACTGGGGATCCGAGTCCACTGATAAGCGCCACCACAAAGGGCACAGGTAATTAATTATCTCCCCCCTCCCTTGCACGCGCGTATATACGCTCACGCAGTGCAGCGTCCAAGTTGTATCCCTTTGTCACGTGTGTGGCAAAGTTTCGCTCCGTCTTCCGTAATGCATGAATAATGACCGAGGGTCCTTATGATGTATGGCTTTTATTGCGCGCAATCTAATTATCGATTTATCTATAATATATATTATCTACGTAAAAGTAACGTTATTCTTTACGTCTAAAAAGTAAATTAAATACTAAACACAGAATTTACAAAACGATTCTTCTCAATTTCAGCACCACTGGCGCCTAGGGAACGCGACATAATAATCGCGAACGCGACGTCCGTGCGGCTGTACCTCTTGAACTGGCCTAACGGCGACTGTCCGATCGAGTACTATACCGTCGAGTTCCGCAAGAAGGTGGGCACGGAACAGTGGAACCTCGTGACCAGTCAAGCGACCGAGAACATCATCATCCGGGACTTGAAGCCTGCGACGTGGTACAGTCTGAGACTAACGGCGCACAACGATGCAGGCTCGACACAGGCTCTCATGGATTTCGCCACGACGACGCTCAGCGGCGTTAGTATCGGACCGCTGAACGATCTCATCATGGACGAGGATTCGATGAGATCGGCTGGTAATTACAAAGTGCTGTACGTCGTGATACCGCTGATCTGCGCGATCATCTTGATAGTGTCGGCTGTCGTTGTGGGATACGTTATGCTCAAACGGAACGGAAGGTTGGTAATCTCTGCTTTTTAGTTTTATATAAGTGATAAGGGATCGTTTGTAAGGGTAAATGTTGTTTGTTTTAGGGGTAACTATTTGGGCGATATATTGCCTGGACAGCAGCAGACAGGCTTGGGGTTAAATCCTCAACATCAACCCCATCATCACCTATCGAGCTGCATGTCCACTGTACAGATGAAATCGACAGCCGAAAGGGACAACAGAAGAAACCACCAAGTTTACACGAGTTCGCCGGTCAAGCAAGATCATAATCACAAACCTCCAGTGGACCATGGATCAGGTAAGTTATATATTCCTCGCAAGGAATTTTCCCACGAGTGGCTATACGTAAACGCTAATGTAAGACATGACATACGCAGAAATGTACGAGATCAGTCCGTACGCAACGTTCAGCGTGCCTGGCCGGGAAAATCGTTCCGTGACTACAGCCACACTCGACTACACGATGCAATTCAAGACGTTCGGCCACCTCGAGAACGAGGACATCAACACGATCGACTACGAGCGCTCTACTGTCGACTTCGAAAGGTGAAGCCCCCCTTTAGAAATAACACGCTACGCCAAATCCCCCCGCCCCCCTCGAAACCTCCTTCTCAAAATAAAAAGAAAAATAAACTCTGACACGCTGTAGATCGAAAACACCAAGATGGCACAAGCAGCGCTACTTTCCGAGCATCGCCGAGGCGGAGAGCAAGATGCGGAGCAGCGTCGGGCCAGGGAACAATCGGCAAGGCTCTGGCAGCGACACCTCGGGCAGCCCGTGCGGCGAGTGCGCCGGGCCGAGTTACCGGGTGCCCGTGAAGCCGTGCCGAGGTAATAATGACCAACAACATCATCATCATCATCAGCAAAGATCCTCATTTCGCCCCTATCGGTCAGAATTTCGAATGCAATAATGATCAGTAGAAAGAGAAAGATATAGTCACTGGGTGTGTAATATATATGGTGTGTGTTTTGCGGGGGCTGATGGCGATGGATTACCTAACAAACAAACAAAAAAACAAAAAAAAAAACGAAACAAAAAAAAAATTACAAAACAAAAAAACACACGTTAAATGTTGAATCTGTAAAAGTGCATTTTAATCCCCTTGAAAAATGACAGATGTGTTTTCGCGCGGCGTGGAGTCGAGCACCGAGTCGAACAACGAGGGCTCGCCGTCACTGGCAAGGCGCCGCAACCGTCAGCCCAGCGGCAGGTCCACTCGAAGGTAGCCAAGGTTTGTTTGCTTTCACATAGCACTCACAACGACAACGTTCTCTGTCCCTCCTTTATATACCCCAGTACCCTGTTCTATTATACCCTCATTGTTATCGATCTCCGCGGGTTGTGCTCGAAAAATTTAGCCCATATATTATATCTTTCGTATTATTAGACGAATGAGCTTATTATTGCGTCTTTGTTTTCATGTATCCATCATATAAAGATTTCGTTGTTATGCTTAATTATTTTGAGCACACCTTCAGTTAAGGCTCTCCATTATCGCTTTAGTTGATTATTTAGAAATGGTATTTATCAACGATTGGTATTTAAAAATTGTTCCTATACTCTTCAGTGAAAGTCAATTTGGGACCCAGTAAGAACTATGTAGAACATACATGGGGTTTCATTTAAGTTAGTATTTAAAAATAGTTCCTCCTCTATGTCATAAGCTTATTTCTGACCATAATAGAGTCTAGTGAGGAACTGAGAACCATGTAGAATATATACATGGGGATCTATGTGAGATCTTGATGATGCTTCCCGTTGGGACCCACGTGGTTCCCTCGTTTTTCCGAAATAGATCCGATGTAGGTCCCCACATGAAACTGAAAAACAATTTTCAAATAAACTTTCTTTCTCGTTTATAATTTTGCAGTATCATTTTAGTATTGAATATTTTAATGAGAAAGTTTATTTTAGTAGATTAATACGTCGGTACATGCGAAAAAAGGCGCGCTTTACGATTGACGGCGAAAAAAGGCGTACTACAGGAATTGACGGCGAAAAAAGGCGCACTAAAGGAATTGACAGCGAAAAAAGGCGCACTAAAGGAATTGACGGCGAAAAATGGCGCACTACAACACGGAGAGAAAAAACGGTAAGCAGTTTAATGTCTCCGGCCGACCTTTGCTTGTATACCATCGACAAACGCAAGAGTGAGCTACTAACAAAAGGCTGCTTGCAAACTACGCGCATCGACTTTGGTAAACTACTTACCGTTTTTTTTCGCCGTCAATTCCTGTAGTGCGCCTTATTTCGCCGTCAATCGTGCAGTGCGCCTTTCTTCGCCAACGATTTTTGAACGTACGCCTTTTTTCGCTGTCAATTGTAGCAGCACGCCTTCTTTCGTATCAAATTCCGACTTTTTTCGTATGTATACCGACGAATAGATATATTTAATAATACGTTTGATACTAATTTTATTAAATTATGTATAAAAAGAAAGTTTATTTGCATGCATCCCACAGGAAAATTTTAAAATACCAATCGATTGATGACGATCCGTAGCTGTTCGGCCTATATTATTTTTAGTTTTGGCACTATAAAGACGCCAATTTTAGAAGAGTAGCATATTGAGATTGTATAATGATATAAAAAAAAGAAAAAAAAATGATCCACGTGGTAAAGATAAAAAAAAAAATTATCAGATTAACGAGCACGAACCCGGTGTGTATGCTTTCTGTTCTCGCTGCGGCAGTTCTGTCGAGGACATGACGCTGCTGCCGCCGAGTGGCTTCAGCGACAGTCGTGAACTGCTCGAGCCGGATTGCGAGCGGGAGCGCGAGAGTCGCGACTGGCACGGGCAGTCCATCGCTACTCGCCACGGTGGTAGCCTCGGCAGACTTCCCATCGAAGCTGTAGAGACTATGCTCGCTAGGTAATACTTTCAACTTTGTTTTCCAAATTTTTTTTCTACCGGTCTATGCCGATTCGTAGATTGTAATATCGATGAAGAAAGGATGTGTTTGAAATTGCAGGCATCAGCAGCGAAAGGAGCAGGAGAGGCAGGAGTTTACGATACACGTATGATCGACCCTTCAAACACTAGTCAAGAATATCATTTCCCGATGTCTTCTCGGCAACGACAAGCGTTCGTTTAAGGTGCTGTGTTAGCAGATAGCGAGAGAAAGAGAATAATAAACGAGTCTTTGTAAATATTTTGACTCGGCAATGCTACGTCGCATCTAATATCCCCATCCCCGATCACCGATGAACTGCCTCGCATGTGTGAACAAACAAACAAAATCTGAGAGCCTCTTGTGCACAAATGTTTTTCTTTCCATTTTTTTTCTTCTTTTTTTTAATCTCTGTTCCTATACGATACATTATACGAATTTTCACAAACGTCATAATACCGCATAGTCGAGGTCGAATTGGCGACGAGGCTTTTTTTGTATAAACGATATTGGTTATATGTATAACGATCGAATTTCGACGTTTAGATAAATCCAATACGAATAAATAATTATTATTATTATTAAAAAAGGGAGAATGATAATGATAATAAATGACGACGATATTACACATGCCAAAGTTATATTATGAGAATCGTAAGAGTGCTATAACTGCCAAAATTAACATCGAGCGAATTCCATCGCCGACTGTTTCGCTCGATATTAAAGACTATGAACCTTTGTATAATTGCGAGGCTGACTCGTGAAACGAGTCTTCTTAATAATAATTGTTATACTTCTATTAAAGTACGTTTTCGATAAAAACAAATATATATATTTATTGCTTGTTTCCCACGATGCAAGTGCGAGCACGCGTAATCGACCTTTGCGTTCTTTTCTTATTGACATTTCGTATCGATATCGACTTTGATATGAAATTTATTGTAGTTTTTAGGATATTTTCACGTTTTGTACATAATGCCACGAAGGATAAAAATTTTACACTGTATGATATTGATTTGTAAAAAAAAAAGAAACGCGTAAGTTTAGTTTAAGGTCTCCTGTAAAATTCTACAAAGCTATTTATAACAATACCGCAGAATTGTAAGATTTTGCGTGTACGAAGAAGCATGTTCACTATGAGTTTTTTTTACACTTAAATTTTTCACTTTAAAAAGATTTTTAATAAATACGTGATTTATGACGAATTAAGATCTTTTTCTTAAAACTTCTGTAAGTATGTTTTTTTATCTACTATGTAATTTGATATGAATTGTAGAAACTGAGCGAATGTGTTAGAGAAAAAGAATTCAAGCGAGTCTAAAGAACGTCGTTGTACAAAATTTCATTATGAATAAATCTTTTAAAAGTTTAATTCTCGTTTCATTTTCATTCCAAAACCTACAAAGTTATTTCACTTACCACGTAAACGACTATTTGCATGAAATAACTTAGATTCCCAAACAAATAAGACATTATATACCCACTGCAGTCATTATCGTGAGCTACTTTCCGGAAATCAAGAAATTTAAAAATCGATTATCACGCTCCGAAACACGCCCCATCATCCGAATGTTAGAACCGGGAGGCACGGAACAACCACCAAGGTAAGTGCACGAAACGCTCGAGGGCATATCGTGGCCCATTATAATACAAAAATGCGCCTGTTACGGCCGATAACGAAACAACTCGACGGAATTATTCGCATTCGAATATATATTACATCGCGCGTTATTCAATACACGAACGCTCGTGTGTAGCCGATGCGGATTTTAGAACCAAAGTGCGAAGTGAAGAAGAAATTAGCGTGCCGATCTATATTTAAAAGCTTTATCCGCATCGCGAGCTTTCGTGACGCGGAATTTCGGCGCTCGCCCTGTGTGTACCCTCAAAAAAGTCAAAGTTCAATTATAGAACTGCGGAATAACGTCGATCAGGACCTGGAATGTATATGATCCTGCCAAAACTGTCGTAATTCGTATACCAGTTTACTCTGTGTACTATTTTTTACTTAACATAACACAGAACTTATAGAAAAAATTCAATATTGTTTCTAATTATAAGTGCAGTTATATCGAGTGAATAAACATCGAGTGACAACAACTTATCAGCGGGGATTTCCCCTTTGAAACTGTCACGATAAAATTGCACGCAGAAAATATACTTATCTCACATCGAAACAGTCAATGCAAATAATTCATGTTATAACAATAAAAAGGAATAAATTTCAAAAATCGCACATCGCATAACAACTACTTAATAAATAATATATACGATAATTACACCACCTTATCCCCCGACGTAACAGTCCACCGCTATACCAGTAAAAAAAAGCAACTTTAAAACCGATCACTCGTGCTGTCGACGAACTCGTCCAAGTATCACGCTATACATATGCATCCCACACACGAAAGCCACTCGCGCGCGCGCGCGTGCGAAAGAAATTAGCACCGCACACAAAACCTTCGCAGTACACACCCTATATACCACATACTTCCAAGCCTATCGCGTGACTCCGTGCATCGACGAGCGAAATAAAAAGTCAAAGCCTATATAGACAGACACGCCGCACGAGTTGCCGACGTGAATGACGTATTTCGAGCTCGTAATTCGCTCGGCATCGGTGTGTGACGAGCGAAAGAGAGAGAGAAAGAGATTGCTATACGCGATGTTCAGCACGGGTGTATTATCGATCAAACTATTGCTCGAAACGGCACCTACAACTCCCCCCCGTCAGTGTATAATACCGTCAGGGTCCGTCGCGTTCGCGGCCGTAGAGGCTCGTCGGCGGCAGTCATGGACGCCTGTTTCAGCGCCTTCGACAAGGACCAAGACGGGTACCTTTCTATCGACGAGTTCGAGCTCATCTGTAAAGCGCTCTTTAGAAATGACCGGGGCAAGGTTTACGCGCTCGAGGAGGACAGGCTGAGGGAGATTTTCGCGGTGTTCGACGCCGACGGCAATGGCCTGATCGACAGGAAGGAATTCGAGGTATGGCGTGTGCGCGTGTGTTGTGTGTATATATATAGATTGCGAGCGTGTTGTTTATAGTGACTGCGGGTTCGTATATATATAAAAGCGCTGTTCGCGCGGGGGAGGATCGATGCGCGAAAGAATTTGAAGTATTTTTGCAGTTTTTTTTTTAGGGAAGGTTTTATGGATGGATATATACTGTGCGCTGGGATCTGTTGTGATGTAGATGTTGTGGAGAGTAATGGCTTGTTTTTATTTAAAGTGAGAATATCGGTTTGAAACAATCTTTAAAGAATTTTTAGTTTCGGCTATCGCGGAGCTTTGTTCGTAATAATAATCGAAATTGACTGGTGGATGAGAAAATATTTACAGGATTTTTTTGTATGAATCTTTTGTGTATGAGTAAGTATAGCGCATGTGATATTTCATGACTGTTATACAATGCTTAACGAGCCTGTAGCATGGTATGGAAGCCAATTACGCTAACTCCTAGGAGATTCATGACTCCTATTAGTTCTATTATATGATGAAAGAAATTGTATCGTGTAGAAGATGAGTTTGATCGTTATGGTTTGACTTATTTGATTAATTTTATTATTTCTTCATGAATGCAACTACATATTTATTTATTTTGTAAAATAAAAATAAAATCGTTTCTCGTAGCTCAAAATTATACGTCCAATGTTTCAATGCAATTTATTTTTATGAAATTTTAAGAAGACTATACGTAATTTATATTTAAAAATAAAAAAATTATTTAGTTGATAAAAAACGTTATACTTGTTTCTTTTGATTAAAGAAAGAAATAATTCAAATTATAATACATTGTCTATTCGTCATTATTTCCCTAGTGGAAATATTATTTGTTCAAAACTTCAAAACTGTTTGAAACTATTTATAACTGTTTAAATCTGTTTAAAACTGTTTCAAGCTGGTTAAAAGTGTGAATTTTCGGACGTTCAGAACAGTTTTGAACAGTTTTGAACAGATTTAAACAGTTTTGAACTCTTGTGTAAAAATAGTATTAATCAATGAGAATTTGTTTGGAACAGTTTAAAACAGTTTTGAACAGGTATGAACGGGTTTAAACAGTTTTAAACGGTTTTGAACAATTTTGAATAGTTTTGAACTTTTTTTTACCTAATATTAATAATTAAGAATTTAAATTGTTCAAAACTGTTTAAAATCATTTCAAACTGTTTAAAACCATTTAAAACTGTTTAAAACCATTTAAATATGTTCAAAACTGTTTATAACTGGTCATAAATGTTCAAATCGGTTTAAAACTCTTTAAAACCCTTCAAAATCGTTTAAAATCGTTCATAACTATTCAAAACTATTTTAAACTGTCCTAAACCAATTCTTGTTGATTAATATTTTTTTATTTTTTTCTATTTTCTATTTTTTTTAATCAAAATTCTATTTTCATACAAAAGTTCAAAACTGTTTAAAACTGTTCAAAACTGTTTAAATCTGTTCAAAACTGTTCTAAACGTCCGAAAATTCACACTTTTGAACAATTTTCAACAGTTTTGAACAGTTTTAAACAGTTT